>VWZV01013357.1:0-165083 GCA_013397155.1 Irena cyanogastra
TGGGGGGGAAGACATTCACACAAGCACTTATTTGTTTATTTCTAATATCCAGCACATCAGTAAAAACTACAGATCTTTTTTGTGTTCATAACTGGATCCAGAAACAGGAGTTACCTGCTTTCTAGCTCAGATGTAGTGGAGTAGCCATTCTCTTGAGATGTTTTTTATTAAGTGTGGGAAACCTCACAGAACTCCTTGATTTCATATGATTGCTGCTAATTAAGAGCTGTAGAAAGCATATGATCAGTTCATCTGATAGGATTTTTGCCAAGGCAGTTTGAAAGAGCTTGCAAAAATTTTGCAGTCTGTGTGTTGGTCCTGATTCAGCTTGAACCTGATCTCCATGGTCTCCATGAATGTCCTCTCAACTCATTATCTCTTCCTATGTCTTGTTAAGATGCTTTCCCAAGCCTAAGCAGAGATGTTCAGCCTTTTTCTAATAGAAATACAATAAATCTCTCCTCTGTCATCATAATGCAAGAGTCTTGAAAGAATCACTCCACAAATTTCAAACTAATAACTTATTATTTTTCACTGGTGTAACACATAGGTGGATAATGTTCCATCACCAGTGACTATAATCACCTTCAGCCCCAATTCGGCATCCCAGGTTCTGCCTTGATTAAGTATTTGTCACTTCTATTTCATCCTCTCCTGACAGAGATAACTTTCTTTTAAGTCAAACTGTCATACTCCAGAGTTCAGGAAGGACATGAAAATGTCAGGTAATAATCCCTCCTCAACCTTGTGAGTAGGTAACATTGCTAATATGCAGAACCATTAGTATGTTGGCATGAATTTAGCTTAATCATTTGCAGCAGTTCAAGCTTTATTAAAGATACCTTAAGGCTGATCTGGATAAGCTTCTCCCATCTTTATACAGTTTGCTCTGCTTTCAGTACTTAACAAAAGGCACATTTAATCTTGCAAATTCTCCTGAACCTTTGTAACTTTTTAAAAATGAATTTCATCACTCATTTGAGCACTTCAAAAAAGCAAATATCATTCTTTTTTCACAGGGAAACAGCCTTTTGAAAAGCAGTCTGGCTCAAAACAGTGTGTCTATGTGGTTAATGCCATCTCTGGATGTTGGAGACTGTCATGCTAACATCATTAGTCATGCAAATAAACAGAAGAACTGCCACATTAAACAGATATTCAAAAGCTAAATAATACTTGAACAAACTGATCAGGCATTAGTAATAAATGGTTTTATGTTCTCTCATTTCCATCTCTCTTTGTCTTTAGAGGGATAATATCTGGTACTTCATTCTCTCTCTCTAAGTCAAAACATCAAGAAGGAGAACATTCACCTCAAGGGTTAAAACTTCAGAGAAAGGGAAGAAGCATTATCTTTTCAACATGTTTATGGAACATGTTAAACATTCAGGGTGTGTAAAGAAAATTATCTTTGACATATTTATACTGTAAAGGGGCTAAATATAGGGTTTCCAAAGCCTTTGTCCTCTTGAAGGTGAAATTGAGTTTCTATCTAGATCTTCTATTAGATGACCCCATCTTTTTATTGTAGCAGGATGGGATTATTGGTGTACTATACCCACCCACCCAACTGTCTTCTCGGATTTCTTTTATCCTTTGAATCATTGCTTTTTTGTTTTACAGCATAACTGAGTAGCAATATTCAGAACTAGTTCACTTTCTTGTAACTTAAATGTACTTGCTTGAATGCGTGACACCTGCCATGTCTGTACCTTCAATAATGATGACTAAACACAGCCAAAGGGCAGTTTTGTGGCTGATGAGTCATTTTATCTGCAGGAGTAAATGACATACCTTTGTTCATGAGTAAGTCTTTGTAAATAGTCAGTGAACACTTCAGAGGTGAAGAAATTTTTTGGTTTGAAGACTGCAGTTTTGTGTACAGTACCCAGCTCCTCCATGATGTGGCTGCAAACACTGTGTAGTTTTTGTGCTTACTCACGCAGGATCTGCTTGTATTTCTGAAACCTTTTAATCTGAACAAGATCTCTCTTGAAAATCTTGAACTTCTCTTTTCGCTTTCCCTCATTATGCTTGCAGCCTGTCTCCAACTGCAACACATTAAAAGCAAGTATTTTACTTTCAAGCTCACAACCCAAGAGCAAACTAAAGGTCATACCTTGGTTGAATTCAAGTTGTTCCCATGAATTCAGGTTAACACAGAATTGATAGGATAATATTTTCTTTGTGGGACTTCAGAGTAAGGTCATAATCACCTTTTTTCTTAACAACATTTTAGGGTGACATGAGGTTCTGCTCTGAGATTTGTTTTCAATTTGTCATTCCAGAGCTTTATAGCACAGTTAGTTGGTTTCCCAATTTCTTATTTGCTCCAATGGCTTTTGCCATGTCATCTATACTTAGTGGTATCTAACATGGACCAGCAGCTCCTGCTCACTATTCATTTCTTCCATCATTTCCCATGCCTTTTTCTTTTTTTTTTTGAGTTGTAGCAACACCTATGAGCTCTTCTTCAAAACCACCAGGGTTTAAAAAAAATAGCTCAACAACACATTTACTTTGTCTTTTACATTTGTGTAAGTAATGCACAAGTAAGGCACAAATACTTGCACTGACTGCAAGTATTTCAATGTTGTGAAGCGCTGGAGCCTGCAACAGCTGCTTCTTGAGGTTCCACAGAAGTGGGACCTCATAGCCAAGACTAATTTTCACTCTGCCTTACACACATCAAATTCCCTAAGCTGGAAGGAAAAAAAAAACTCTCTAAATATTCCAGAAGTAAGCTGAAGTGTGCTGTGAGTGACTCACAGTCCCCAAAATGCCATTCTTTGCAAAGTATGCCTTAGCTTAAAAACCAGTTTTTGGGCTATGACTTTGAATAGCTCTGAGGTTCTCTCCCTCCAGACTAGGCAGAAGGCATGCACCTATCTTGATTGTTAAAATTCATAAGTTAGGGATAATTGTAAAAGATTTATTTATTTGGTGTTTCAAGCACATCTCTTTCCTTGCAAGAACATATTTTTTTTCATCTTCTTACTCACTTCACAAAGCCATTAAAATTTACTGATGAAAAGCTATTTAGCAAAGATTAAGTATCTGGAATTCATAAAGCATCTGGTTATAAGGAATCAAATTTAATATCACTGAGATTAAAAGTTTACCAGGAATTGATTCTAGGTATTTCTGCTCTGGTTTTGTAAAAGAAAGAATCTGAAAGGCCAATTTTTCAACTGATATACCTTGTTATTGCTTCACCAAAGGAAGTGGAGATGCATTCCAATGAACACCAGCTGAATATCTGGCATTGAGATCATCAAAACTAGTGTGCATTATCCCTATGAGTTTATTGGTCACACAATTCCCACTAGTATGTGCTGATGTGAATACATTAAATATTCTTTTGGGAAATTAACTATTCTTATTATTGGGAGACATTAATCCTTACAATATAAGCTATTTTCTTGATGGAAGTTGTCATGGTTTAATCACAGCCATCAACTAAGTACCCCGTTCCCCTGCCCCCAAGGGATGGGGAGAAGAATTGGAAAAAAAGGTAAAAGCCATGGGTTGAGATAAGAACAGTTTAATAATTGAAATGTAATATTAACGATGATAAAATTGTAATGCAATGGAAAGGGATTCAGTGAAGAGGAGGTGGGGGGGAAGAGAGAGACGGGGAGGGAGATAAAAGCCAAGGAAGATAAGTGAGGTACAGTTTTTCACTGCCTGCTGATTGATGCCCAGATGGCTCTTGAGCAGCAATTGGCATCTCCTTGCCAGCTTGCCACAGTTTATATACAGATAATGTTTATATATGATGCAGTTTATATATGTTCTGTGGTATGGAACATCCCTTTGAATAGTTTGGGTCAGCTTTCCTGGCTATGGGCTTCCAGCTTTTTGTACACCTCTTTGCTGGCAGAGTGTGAGACACTAAAAAGTCCTTGACAGTGCAAGCACTGCTCGACAGTAACTAAATCATCAGTGGTTATCAACATTATTCTCACTTTAAATCCAAAAAATGCAGCACTGTACCAGCAAGTTAACTCTATCCCAGCTAAATACAAGTTGGAGGTACTATAATAAAATTTTTAAATATATATATATATAAAGGAAAAAAAGAAAGTATTTGCGAAGTGGAAGGTGTAAGAATCTAGTTCAGTGTGCTACAGAGTTTCTCCAGATTGGAAGTAAACTTATTGGATTAATATATTTGTCCTAATGGGGGTGATGGGTGTTTTATGTATTAGTTTTCAAGTGTGTGTTTGAAAGGAAAGTTGGATGAAATGACAGTACCAGAAATCTACATATGCATTATCATATTCAATATGAGAATAGAAGTAGATGAATCCTCAATGGCTAATGACCTTGGAGGACTCTGATTATGAGATTGAAATACGTTAAAAACCTTGGTGGCCTCCATAAAGGGAAATAAATGACAAGTGAGAAGAGAAATGGAAAATAAAATGTGTATGTTTGCTTTTGGCTGGCCTTCCTTTTTTTTTTCTTTTTAATTGCATTTTTATTTCCTGCACAGATAACCAAAAGAGGCTTAGAGCAGACTTTATGAGAAAAGGAACTTGGCTTGATTTGTCTTTATTATCAGCAACTTCTCAAAAATAGCCTTCAATATCACAGACTGATATGATGAGTGAATCTCAAATAGCACAAAGACATTTGCTTATTGCTCCCCATGGGGAACTGATTTGTTATTAGTTTTATTATTTTATTTGTTTTAATCTTCATGTTGTAATTATATTGGTTCCTGGACATCATCTCAGGAGTGAGATGTATTACAATGAGAACCCAGGACAGTTTCAAGAGAGTGCTGGGTAAACTGATAACTCAACAATTCCCTGTTGTTTCTTCCTACAACTGACATATTTTAAGATAAGAACAAGAGGAAAAAAAGTCTTTAAATTATTTGTTATGTCCTGGTAAGCAGAGTGGCCCATTGTCACATATGTACAGTGCTTGGATGGTTCAGTCACCTTTATTCCTTTCTCTCACACCAGAAAAATTTGTTTACATATTTAACAGGTTAAGAATGATGAAATTCACATGGGAAACATCTATACAGGAAGTGTTCTCACTAAACTCAGGTTATACATTATACCACTCTTTCTTGTGTGTTTTGGGTTTTGCTCTCTGAAAGANCTTTAAATCCAAAAAATGCAGCACTGTACCAGCAAGTTAACTCTATCCCAGCTAAATACAAGTTGGAGGTACTATAATAAAATTTTTAAATATATATATATATAANGCATTTTTATTTCCTGCACAGATAACCAAAAGAGGCTTAGAGCAGACTTTATGAGAAAAGGAACTTGGCTTGATTTGTCTTTATTATCAGCAACTTCTCAAAAATAGCCTTCAATATCACAGACTGATATGATGAGTGAATCTCAAATAGCACAAAGACATTTGCTTATTGCTCCCCATGGGGAACTGATTTGTTATTAGTTTTATTATTTTATTTGTTTTAATCTTCATGTTGTAATTATATTGGTTCCTGGACATCATCTCAGGAGTGAGATGTATTACAATGAGAACCCAGGACAGTTTCAAGAGAGTGCTGGGTAAACTGATAACTCAACAATTCCCTGTTGTTTCTTCCTACAACTGACATATTTTAAGATAAGAACAAGAGGAAAAAAAGTCTTTAAATTATTTGTTATGTCCTGGTAAGCAGAGTGGCCCATTGTCACATATGTACAGTGCTTGGATGGTTCAGTCACCTTTATTCCTTTCTCTCACACCAGAAAAATTTGTTTACATATTTAACAGGTTAAGAATGATGAAATTCACATGGGAAACATCTATACAGGAAGTGTTCTCACTAAACTCAGGTTATACATTATACCACTCTTTCTTGTGTGTTTTGGGTTTTGCTCTCTGAAAGAGGAGTTTGCACAGAGTCACCAAAACCCATGAGCCAATGTATTGCCCAAACTAAAACTTCCTGGACTATTCTGATGTTCTTCCTGCCCCTTTCTATGTTGGATTTAACTCTGACAGAGTTAAATCCAACATAACAAGTCCCAGCTGTTTATAGCACATTTATTCTGCAGTAAATGTCCCTCTTCATGTAGCTCTATTAATTAGTTTGGCAGACTTCAAAAGAATAAAAGGCCTATTAAACAATTGTCCTAGAGACTAAAACATTTAACTCAAAAGTCATGTGACAATTTCCAGGGACTGTGTTTGTAGACACAGTGAAGTAAGAATTCCTTTAGGAAAAAATGAGATTTTAATTATTGACTTCTAGCAAGACATGATTAACAAGGGCTTCTCATCCTTACTTATCAAATCCCAAGTGTCTGCTCCTGCATCTACTGTTTCTTGAGTAAAATCCCCAAACTTCCTTCCAGTTCTCAGAGCAGCCTCATTAAATCAACTGTAGTTAAACCTCCAGTAGATTAGAACTGGTTAGGGGAATGTAGATGTAACACTTGATTACCTTTCTAAAGCTGATGACATGAATTGATTTTTAGAGATTGGTCAGCCCCGCCACTGCCAGCGAGCCACCTCCTCCCCACCCTCAGTTTTCCCAAGAATGGGAGTTAACCTCTGCATTTAACAGGCTTGCAGTAAACATGTTATTCAGCTCACAGGTGACAGCTGGAGTTTTTTCTCAGAATAAAAAAGCCCCACAAGTTCTGTGATCCATCGATGCTGTATGGCTTGTATTATCTTTAGAACAGACACACTACCAGGGAAAAATATTGTATATCATCTCAGCAGGGGACTTGGAGCTGCTTAGCACTATGTAATTGGATCTAGGACTAATCCTTACCTTTGATGAGGCCAAGAGGAGTTACACCACTGCTATTTCCAGCACATTAATGATAGACAAAACACTTAAACACACTGTCTAACACTTGATTGTAAAGGACTAAATAAATTTCAGAGTTAAGTTTTGGTTCTATAATATTCCTTTGGATAATTCTTGTTTTCTTTGGTCAATACACGTATGATTTCTAGAATTTGAAGCACAGAGTAATTTAGCAAGAGTAACAAACAAAAAAATGCATTCAAAATAATCATTTTACTCAGTTATGGTGTGCCTTAGATCAATTTTGTAGTAGTCTGCCTTTATTATGTAACAGATAGACAAAAGGAATATTTAAACCAAGGAACTGTCTACTGCTTTAATACAAGGTAAAGTTTCACTGACTTTGAAGAATTCACTGTTGATATTGCATTTCTTGTATTAGCCGTTTGTCTAGCCATTGTGGAATATTATTGTAAAGTAAGGTAGAGGGAACAGAGCATTATCCCTCTATACCTTGTTTGCTGTGGGATTAATTATCAGGCTGATTTTAATATTTGGTCACTAACAAGGCCTTACATAGTTCAATTTGTCTTTTCAACATGTTTTTTTGATTGCTTATTCACAGGTTGGTTGGTTTTTTTTTTCTTTAATTTTGGTCATCTTCCAAGCCTTTTTATTTGTCTCATATGCAAGCTGCAAATGTTTTATATGGCTCATATGCATTCACACAGTAGGTGCCCAAGGCAATGAAGTTTCACTACAAATGTAATAATTCTGAATCAACTATACAATTCCCATGCTGAAGTTATATCTGCAAAATCTTTTGGGTAGTTTATTTCATTTTAAAAGCTTCATATGTTTACTTGAATTATCTGCTTAATATAGGATGCATTTAATGATGGCAATTGTTTTTTTCTTATAAGCACATTTCATGCTAAGGAATTCTCAAATTACATTAAGAAAGGAATTTTCTTCATCCACTCTCAAAATTCAGGGTTGAAAGAGAATAATAATTTTTCAGCTTTGACCAGGAACGTCTGGAAACATATGTTTCCCTGATAGAAAATGTGATGGCCTTGGTTGTCTGTGAATTGCAAACACAGTTCCATTTTACAGAAGATTTTGTCTATGAAACATCATGTACTAGGCTTCCTAAAGCACAATTTTTCTGACTTGGAAGCATTAGAGTAGGGTTAGTAGTCTCTTGCCAGTTCTGAACCTGTCGTTCAAGGCAGTCTAGGTTTTTCAAACTTAACTTGTAGCACTAGAACAGCTCCTCCAGTTTTTGAAGTGCCAGCTTAATGAATCATTCCCCACAAAATAGTTGCGTCTGACATTTCAGCCAAAGCCCTGCTGCTCTTGCAGGAGCCTATATGCTTTTATCTTGCACATTGGTCTGAGCTGCAAAAATGTTCCAGTTTGTCACATACTGTTCTGTACTGTCACTTAGAAATATGCTTGTGCTTGCTGAGTGAATATTGATAAGATACCTTGAGACTGTGATAAAAATGGGGCAAAGAGAAGATATCTTTCAAATTTGATAAATAAAGTCTTTAAAATAGTGATAAAAGACTTCTGAGAGTCCATTATTAAGAATGAATTCTCAGAGGTGTACATGAAGTTGGGGGCTTATTGTTTGGTCATGCTCTTTCAAAGGTTTAGGGCTTTTACTCTGTGTTCTAAGAAAAAGCTCTTTGAAGGTCATGTTTGAATTCAAAGCTGTACTTATTGTCTGTTTTTCCATGCTATCTACATTACTGTTGCATATCGCATTTGGGAGCCCAATAGCTCCTGAAGGCAATATTTTCTAATTCCACTTATCCTACCCTCTGGTGTAGCATTTGTCAGTGCAGGTTTGTGTCTGCAGGTGTTGATAAGGTAGAAAAAGCTACCTGACTAACATTATTATATTGCTTATTTTTTCCTAGGTAGTTTGAAATGATTATCACTGCTGGACTATAGTCATGTGCTGAAAGATAGCCTGCCCTCCTCCTGCTATACCACCCTCAGCACTTTAAAGCAGAGGTAGCTGTGCAGATTACCTGGCTGTGAAAAATCTTACAGTAACAGAGAGTAGGAAGGAGGGAAGAGACTGGGAAGAACAGAGATAGGGGAGGATCTGCTTTTCACTGCAGGTGTAATTCTTGTACTGAAGGCTGTGGCTCCTTGTTCAGGTGTCTTAGTGGGCAATTAATCTCTTGCTGTTAGAGAGAAGCACTGAACATAACCACTAAACTACTGATGGTAATGGAGGTCATAGAAAAAGAAGGGAGCACTAAAAGTGAGCCATAAACCCCTCTGCAGCTGATTTTACTCTGTGAGATGTTGGATTCTGCACCTGCCATCCTCAGCAAGCAAAACATGTGGGTCCCCCAGCCCTGAGATGTACCCTGAGAGTGGCACATCTGGCCTTGACAAAGGGGTGACTCCTGTAGGACCAGATTTAAGGGGTGCCTGGCCTCACTGCCTGCCTCTGCAACACTTGAGCCTGAAAATGAATCTTGTTCCATTAATACTTTTCTTTGCCTGTGGGAGAAAAAAAAAGTGCCCCACTGACTGGAAACAACCACATGATCTTAAACCTAGTACTTCTATGAGAGAGTAAAAAACTTACCTCTGTGCTTGAATCGTAATAAAACAGGAGACATGCTAGGAGCCTTTCTAACTGTACAGACAGCTCAGCTTCACCCCCTCTGCTGCAGCTCTCTGTGCCTTCCTCAGCAGAGCATCAGACCAGCTGTAGGCATAAATACAACTTGGCATGTTCAACCAGACCTGCCTTTCAACACCTCCCATGTGACAAAACAATCCCTCTTTTTGTTTCTGTAATGGGAACAAGCACCCTAAAACATGTTTTGCTCTAATGGAGATAGTTACGCGAGTCTCTCAAATCCCCTTTTTCCCCAGGCTCAGTAAATACAGCACTGGGATCAAAACATGGGTAATAAGCTCCTTGGAGAAAGAGTGTGTTCCTACATCATAGGAGAAAAGTTTGTGTAACTTCAGCATCTTTTGCCCCCCTATTTTTGTGTTGTCTTTTCATCTTTCTACTGTCTTAACTTCAGGAGCTGATGCAAGATATTCTTATGCATTAACTCCATATACCATCATGATGACCAGTGTAGAAGTGCACAGGTTGGTAATTAGCCCAGCCTCATGGGTTGTCAGCATATTCCGTGAGAATCCAGTATTTCAGTCAGCCATGTGATGTGAACAGGTTTCTTACTCCAAACGTTTCTAACAAAGATATATAAAATATTATATAGACACAAATATAAATATACAAATACAAATATAAAATATTATAATAAAATAATACAAATATAAAATATTATATTAGACACATGCAAAATATGTGTTTGCAAGTTCAAATAAATAGATGACATTTTTAGCAATCAATTTATATATGTTGGGCTGATCTTTTCTGCCTTAGTAACCATAAGAGGATAAAAATAGAGTAATCGTAATTCTGATTTCACCAGGATCCTACAAAGATTCATTAGATAATGTGTGAAAGTAATAGAGAGCTGTTTTCTGTGACTGTCTCACTCTAGTTTTGGAGGATGAACTAGTGAGCTTATTCTCAAATCCTCCTAAAAGTTATTATTCTCATTCACATGCCTAAATTCCAATTAAATTGAGATTTAATCACACTTCATTGGCTCAGTGCTAAGCAAAGGCATCCAGTATGTTATCAGACAGTGCTGCAGATGCAGCACCTGTCAGAGATCTGATGACCTTTCAGAGCAGCCATCCGAGAGTGGGCACCCACCAAAGGTGCTGGACAGATCTAGAGAGCAGTTTAGCTGAACTACTAAGGGAAAATTCAAACTGCTCTCTAACATTCTGCATAAAGCCTGAAAGTGTCTGGCCTACTAAAGCTGCATACTTTGGAGCCAGAAAAGATTCCTCGGGCACCATGGCAGAGGCTTCTGCACCCAGTCAGAAGCCCTGGCAGGAGAGGTGAGGCACTGTGCCTAAGCAACCATGCAGTGTGATAACAATGACCTTAAAAAACAGCCATGCTGGGCTTGTATTGCACTCTTTTGAATAATTATGTAGTTTCTCGGAACGGTTTGAGTGGTTTGCTCTCCCAAGCATGATGACAGTTTGTTTCCACAATGTCCATGGTGCAAAATAAAATCAAGCTACGAGCCATAGGCTAGACACTCTTGGCATACAGAAGAGAAGCTGACACCTTGCCTCCTTGCAACTTAAAAAAAATCTAAGCACAATACAAACACAATGTTTTTAGTCTCTTAAGGATATGGATATGGCTGGGAACTCTTCTTGGCTTTCGATTTCTTACTTGACATCCCCCTACAGCCAGGACGAGCCTCCCTGGTTGCTTGTGAGGGCAGACAGTTCTTTGAATATTCATCTGATTTCTGGAGAGGTCACAGGAGAAAATTAAGCTTATTCTAATTTGTGGAATTTACATCACCATTTTTGTATTCCTTGTGAAATAAGACCATTTCACTACCCTACCTGTCCTGGGATTCAGCGCTTGGAGAGGGAGTTGTGCATGTGGGTCTAAGCCTCTCAAGGTTATATCAGAAGTACACAGCAGGAACTGAAGCTACATCTGGTGAGCTTTGGTCCTGGCCTGTGGATCCAGCAACCCACAGATTTGCTATTTAACTTTGGCTATGAATACAACATTCTGGTTTTTTTTCAGCAAGGACACTTTTTTATGATAGCAGCTAAAATTGTAGTTATTAGTTCTGAGCTAAACTGGGCAGAGGAGAAGGAAATGCTGGGTTTTTTTATTACCCACAGTATTTATTGCCCAAGATTGCTTCTCAGGAAATTCATGGTGAGCATTTTTTTTTCATTTTGCTTTTTAAAATGCCGTCTTTACTTGTACCATTTAAATTTTATAATTTTAATTCTTGTTCTGGTAGCTTATTAAGTTTTTGATTTATGGTGAAGATTTTTAGAGTCCTGCTTCTTCATTAGTGTATCCAACATTTACACTCCTTGGAATAAGCACAGATATAAATAGAAGGTGTGTTCATTTAAGCAAGACATGGAAATGTTTTTCATATTAATCATTACAATAATGAGCAGCTGATTAAATTATTGATCTTTCAGAATAAACAGTACCTTAAAAAGTCATGGAACTAGGTGTTTAAAGCTGATGGAGATGCTTTTTTCATTAGTGCAAGATCTGACCCATGGATATAATATGCCCCATCTGCTGAAATACACATCTACCATGTGCATGTTATCAGTCTCTCCAACATTTTGTTTTCAGAAATATGGAAATTATCATTACTTTATGGCTGTTTTAAAACCAGAATAATAATTTTCTTCTACCTGGTATGGCCATTATTCATAGATGTCTCTTATTTTAGCTGAAGCTATATTTCATAAGGTTGAAGGTCCATTTATTCCAAACATTCTTGGCAATATGTAGAAACCTCAAAGTACATTGTTTTCATTTCTGACAGAAAACGATGCATGACATATTTTTGTTAATGTATTGAACATATGTAGTACCTACTCTATAACAAAATGTACAAAATTAATAGCCTGTAGCTGTTTCTTTGAATTCAGAACTGATGCATGGGCAAAACATATGCACTTTATCTATCAATATAAGCCATTAAGATTAACCTGTCCCGTACGTGATTCTCAGTGTAAAGAGGTTTTCTGCTGTGATAAGGTAGGTGAATTATCATGTGGTACTATTCTGGCTACCAGAAAATGTTATAGTGACTCAAATAATGCACTCAATAGTGTATTAGTGACTCAGTAGTGTATAGTGACTCAAATAATGCTTCTACACCTAGACATCATGACTTTCTGTTGTATTTTTACTGAAAATCTATGTAAACCCACACTTTCTCCCCCTGCATAAATTTAGGCTGACCACTATGGCCATGGCAATAATATCAATCAGGGAGTGAAAATTTTGTGTTGCTACTTTAGGTCAGTCACAGTAATAAGTATTTTAAGAGTATCTCCACCTATTCAAACTACTCAGTTTTGAGCCTTTCTAAAATGCTTTTAAAATTATTTTAGATACAATAAAATGGTCTATTTCTTCAATAAAGGACTCTAGTTGGAGTAAGTTATATCACTGGCTTAAGCTATTATTTTTTTTTGTTGCAATTACCATGTTTAATGAACTGAATGTCTGATGATATATTTTCCCCTTCTGCACCCACAAAATCTGCTCATACTTTAAAATATTCCTTCACCTTCTGAAGCTTGCTTAGAAAAAGTTTAACTTGCACTAGGGGTTGGAATATAAAAGCAAATTGATGCATTGATTTCCCCATTTCGTCACCTCTAGAGAACAATTCATAAAGCACGGAAGTTCTAACTAGTCAATCAATAGTTGCTACTTAAATCAGAGACACTGCAGATAGCCTGTTGTTATTAAAAGTGTTCTTCAGAAGATGGTAATAAATGAAAAGAGAGAAACCAATTCAGCCTCTGAGTGGAGTTCAAGATTGACACATCAAAGGAAGTTGCACATACCACTCATCCTTCTTTTCAGAGAAAAATGTGAAAAGCATATTTCCGTAAAAACTTCCCAATTCTTAAGAACAGGGATAACCTGAAATACCAAAAAGTTTTGCGAAAATTCCCAACAAGAGAATGACATGGAAGTCACTGTCAGACCCCTGGGAGGTTGTTTGAACCCCTGACTTCCCAAACCCAATCGAAAGGCCTGGGTCCTATATTGCAGCCTGCTCTTGCACCACACACCCTGATGTTCCCACAGCAGAGGAGAGGTGAAAGTCTCAAGACTTAAGTGACCTGTCTGAACAGACAGTCTGAGCTGGGAGCCTCCAAGCAACCTCAGAGCCAGGCAGTTTGAGTGTTTGATGCTCCTGCATGATTTCTGGAACATGGTGAGGAGATGTGAGAGTCAGGAGACAAGGCTTTCATTTCCCTGGAAAATTTTAAAGATTGTTATTTCATTCTGGATGAAATGTAGGAATTTGGCTTTAGCTAAAAAAAAATTAAAAATCATACAGAATGAGAATTTTAAGCTTTGAACATTTCAGCTATAAAAGATTTTGCAATACTCTTGTGAATGATGCAGCTGACAAACGTGTCCCTCCATGTGATGGCAATGAAGGAAACTAAAATTACAGCATAAGATGCAGTTCTTAGTGTTCTCGTTCTGAAGCTGAACTTTAGAGTTGTGAATAATGCACACTTCAAATTAAGTTGGTTAGGCTGTTTATGAGCTTTTGGGAATTTATCTTCCTACACCCATTATAAGGGAGTACATCTTGTTCTTAATTGAGGACCTAAGAGCAGAGTGGGTAAGGTGTGATCTTGCTGCCTTTTAGCTGAGAGAACTCCAGTTGCTCAGGTACATGAGGTGGGGTATGAGAAGTGGGAGCCATGGTGAACACTCTGGAATGCAGGAGGGACCACTGCAGAACAGCATGCCCTGAGGTAAACAGTGGAGAAACCCCACTTTGCAGCAAAATTGCACGCATCAATCAGCCATTTAATCATCAAAGAAGCATATGGTGAACATGTTAAAACCCATAAGACAAAAAGACTTGCAGGTGCTGGGGACTGGAGGCACACACTTGTTGAGGTTCAACACTGAAGCCAGTGTGACCCTTGAGGGACTCACAGTGGGACAGGGACATGAGAAACAGTTTTGCATTCACAGCAAGTCACTGGGAAATAAGATTGTGCACTCAGGGGATTTCTCTTGGGTCCTGAGTACCATGCAGACCCACAGCCTTCCTTACACAGCAGTGGTGCAGCCATGTGCCAGGATACCTGTGCCCTGACTGGGAACAGATCGTGTTCTTTACAGTCACACCTTGACCACGAAGGTGGACTTTCCTCATGTTGTTCCAACAGAAAGAATGGACAAGCAAAGAGCCTGTGTCTCTGCAAAAAGATCATCATTTAAATTCACCACCCAGTAATGTTTGAACAAATAAACCTGGGCTTGCTGTGTCTTTGTCCTTTCATAAGGGGGAAAAAAACCTCTGTTAACCCATGGACAGCAAGCTGCAAAATGAGATTTGGTGTCTAAAGATATTTCTACAGTTATTATTAGATTTAGAGACCTCCAGCTACATCAGTACCCAGAATCAGGTAGGGTCAATGTTGTTCTGCTTATCCTGCTAAGAAAATATTTTTTTAGCTACTAAAGTTTTCTGGAACTGTGAGTCTCCTCTATTGTTCATCTTGGTGCTCTTCTGTTGCATTTTAACCATATTAGATTTACAGCAAGCTGCCGTTGAGATGATACTGAGTGACCTATTTGCATTGGCCATCTCTCACATGCTGATGTAATGGTGCATGACCTATCAGCAGAACATTCAAAAATGGAAGATTGATTGGGCTAAGTGTTAATTGTTCTATTAAAGGGGAGAAGAAATGCCGCACACTCTCCTTCTCTTAACCTCAAGTCTGACCCTGATACTATCTGTCACAACTCAAAATATCCTTCCTATTTCCACACCTGTACAATTAACCCTAAATAATTACAGTCTCTAATGGACCCAACATGTCAGGTTAAAGTCAGATTCTCCAAAGAGATTTGATGAAGTGGGTTGAGGTAATTCTGTTCCAATGTGGCAAATGAAACATACATTACTATTAGAAGATATGAGATGATGCTGATCATTTATAAGGTCCCTCATTCTGAGAGAAGTGGAGATAATATATCACCAGGAATAAGGACAGTGTGGTAACACTTTTGGTGTGAAAAACATATTTTAAAGCATGAGTGTGAGACAGAAAAACTGCCTAGCTTAAAAACCTGATGTATTGTTACTAGAGAATCCTTTGAGAGAGATTTACCCTGAAAATAAGACAGGCTTACAATATGCTCACATTTCTCCTGCAGTGGGTAGATAAACACCAGGTGTATGACTCTACTCAGTAAAACATCAAAACCCACGTCAGAAACAACAGCAATTTTATGAAGAACAATGGGCTGACAGTCAGTGATTTTTAATTCTGTTTCCTCAGTGCTGTTTGTTGTCATGCTAGGCCTTGCAAGACATCTATCTATGGGATAATAAATAACCCAACTGGTTAAATTCAGCAGTACTACTGGGAGTAGCATAGAAGGTCCTGAGCTGCTAGCCATCTAAACCACAGATTCTTTCCAAAGTAAGCTAGAAACATGCAGAAAATTGATGCTGGGTAGCCTGCGTTTAGTATTCATGTCAAACAGGAGACCTGTGTTACTGCAAAGTAGAGCTGCTTGCACGGCAGCCTTCTCTGGATGGGCTCTGTGACTTTGCTGACCAACAGCAGCTCACAGGCACTAAAGGCAATGCAATGATTCTGATAACAATGCAAAGCTGCATGAAGGGAGAGACTATACCAAAGGGGGCTAAAAGGGAAACTGTAAATGCTTGTTGGGAGAGCTGGCATCAAAAAGGACCATACAGCTGGAATTCATATTGTATGAATTTCATCTCCTCTGAAGTAATGCCCTCTTAAGTAATTTAAGGCTTTCACAGAATGTCTCCCAGAACTACAACATCACTTGGTAAAGGGCAGATGCAGACAACTGTCAGCCACTCCTGGCAGCAAAGAATAACTGGTGCATTTGTTCAGCTCCTAAATTACCTACTGTAATCTCATGATTTTTAATAGATGTCAGAAATTCTCATAGGTGCTGTTGACCACATAAAAGAAGTCTGTCATCAATGGCCATCAGTGTGCATCAGCTTCCTTTGAAATAATGTCAACACAAACTAAAATTCCTCTGAGAGAACCTACACGGTGGGGTGTAATAGAGACACAAGTAATTTGAAGAGACCATTTATTTTACAGTAGCATGTACTTTACCTTTAAGCCAGTATCCAATTTGCTAAACTTTTCATGGGAAAAGGATTTGGGAACGTGACTCATATTTTAGTTTGGCATATTTTTGGCATATTTTATTTGGGAAAATTTTATTTCGACATATGTTGGTGCATGATAGAGCTAGTTTGTAGCAGTGCCTAGTGTGTGTCCTTTTTTAAAACTGAATTCCTCAGGTCTAGGTCCTATAAAACCTCCAGTGTGAGTGAAATAGAAATAGCATGTAACTGCTCACAGAAGAAGTCAAATCTTAGTCACTGCTGCAACAGTATGATGTGGAAAAGAATTTCTCAGGGGTACAAAACTTTACAGACACTGAAAAAATTCAGGAATACAAATCCCACTGTCTGTCAGTGGCACAGTTTCTTATACACTCAATGACCCAATTTGCAGAAGTATTTAGAAATCTAAAATTTAGATAAGCACCTCCTGCCATTTCAAAAGGCACCCATTCCACTGCCACTGAAATCTGCATCTTCAAGTGAAAAATTACCTTTGAAAACATGTCTGAAGTTGCTTTAGAAAGGATTACACTCTTTCCAGTTAGACGTTTGAAAACTTTACAAGATGATATATCACAAAAGCCAGGAAAGCAAACAAGCCTTCCAGTTCTTCCCAAAAATTAAAGAAAAATAAAACATTATCCCTAAGCTCTTTAAACTCACTGATTAAAAGCACACTGCATTCAGATCAAGTTTAAATGTGTCTCTTTTTAGGCTGCTAGTGTCTCTTTAAGGTAAGTACTTTCAAATGGAACAACTGCCAATTTATGGAAATTTTAAATACTTAACAACCTTGACAATGTCCTTTTGATTAGCCTGCAAAAATGAAGTTGCTTTTGATAGGAAAGTTCACTCACTTATTTAAAATCTCTACATATTATGCTGAACAGTCTGAATATCAGCAATCTGTCACTGGAAAATTTTGGTAACATATGCAATTTTGCACCAAAATTCAACTATGAGAAGCAAAGATCTAAGTTGTCTTCTTTCTTAGGCTGCTCTGAAAGGTGCTTATAGCCAAGTAACATTTTTCTTTTGTGCTGGATACAAAAAGAAATTAAATGGAAAAAGAAATGTCACGTTTAGTTTGAATCACACATGATGACCCCTTGTTAGAAGTGAAGAATTCAACTGGTTTAAAGATATGAATGCAATTTTATTATTTCAGAATCATGTGTTCCATTAGTTCCTGTAATTTTAGTCAAAATTACCCAGGCGAGAAAGTTACTGCATACAAAACATAATACGTAGTTATCCATAATTTGGTCAAAATAAATGAATGATAGTTATAGAGACATGAGATAAAATTGGGAAAAGTTCTTCAGATCAGATCTCTTTAACAAGAGGTGGCTGGTAGATACAAAGAGATGATGTCTGATGTTAGAATAAACCCAAGGACCCTGTTCCGCTTTCACAAAGGTATTTTTTTCCCCCACAACTGCATTTGATGCCTAAAACCTGATCTTTTTGGTAGCTTGCCTGCCCAGGAGCTACCTTAGGGATATACTGACCTTGCCAGGACCAGGGAAGTGAAGGTTTAGTGACTGAGAGAGAAGAGGATTTTTAGTCTGACATTTTGGGTTTGGGCTTGCTTCTTCTTTACTGACTTCACCAATGCAATAGCTGCTGTGTTTGAATAAGTGGTAGCAGATTGCAGCCTGAGCTCAAGCCCCATTAAAGGAGCATAGTGGAATATTAGGGCTGGGATTGACACAATATGGGTATTTCCTTCTGCTTTTAGTCCTCTTGCACTTCTCTCCCTACTGCATTACTTTATAAAACTCAAAACCTGAGCCTTGAGCTGTGTTTCAGCACCCTTAAAGGAAGGATACATTATTTCCTAGCAGTGTATAAAGAGCTTTGACAAAGCTACTCCTCTCAGTATGTATTAGGATGAAACTCTCATGCCCACTCCTGTTAACCCAGGATCTCCTTTTTTTCTCCTTTCATTTTAGCAGGAGGGCTGATTCTATGTACTGAGTAATTACCACAGCCTGTTTTGTTCTCACTTTCTCACTTTTCTATTCATTCCTCTTGTCACCTCTTTGCCGACTTCCTCCTCGTAGTCTTTTTCTTCCCCTGGTGTCCCCTCTCTGTCCCAGGGCTGTGGGCATTGCTGGCATTGCTGCCAGCTGTCCTGAGGGCCAAGGGGCAACAGAGGATCAGGAGGGATGTGTGACCTGCAGCTGCAGCTGGGCTTCTGTCTCCCTCTGGGTGAGTTACATCCCTTTCACTTGCACAGTGAGCCACCAGAGGAAGAAGGCAACTGAGGAACAATGAAGTTATGGGCTACGAGATTGGTTTTGCCGTTTTTGGCACATCAATGGCTTGAAATGGAGAAAAAATTAATAAAGATAGTGATTAACAGCAACAGCAGCAGAAACAGATGGACTCCAATGCCTAATGGATGTGAAGCATCCTCATTAAGATCTTGTCTCGTCTCCTGACCTGAGTCCAGAGTGTGTTGGTAGAACAGATAGGTGTTATGAGTTATGCTAGAACTTATGTTATTGATAAGACTGACATGCTGATCCTTATCTAACACTCTTCATTCATTATCTGGTTTTTTTTTTTTAATTCATCACTTTATTTTCAAACATTTTTCTGCAATTTGGACTTATAGAGCTACTTTACTCATGACTGATAATATGTCAAATTTAGAAGTGTTCTGTACAGTGGTTGTAATTTTATTGCTTATCCAATAGTAGCTTAAGCTATGTTAAAACAACAAATGCACCATTTAAAATGGAAGAAAGGATGCTTCTTAGGAAAAGTTTTAATGGAGGCATTAAGATTATCAAGTCCTCCGGGTCTTTTTCCAAAAAAATATGAATGAGAATAAACAATGAATTGCATTAGAGGCCTGACTGAATTTTTAAATATAATTTCTGCTGCCATGAACACCATAAAATGAAACTATGTGCTTATCTGCCCAGAATACTTAGCTCTTTTCTGAATAACATTTTCATGGGAAATAAAAGTAGCAACGGTCACAATGCAAATTGTGTCTTACATTTTTAAAAAGTGACTTATGATTGCAGCTATCTAAAATGGGAATTTTACATTGGACAGAATAAAGCATATTTAGCTTTTTAATAAGGATATATTGTTTAATCTGTATTTAAGAAAGCTAAAGGGAGAGTACAAAAAGTTAAGATCCCTCTAAAGGCAACCAGAATTTCAGACTGAAACAAATCATTAAAAATAAAGACAAAAATAATATTCCACATGTAAAGCCCTGGTGCAGAGAGTTAACTGTGCATTCAGCTGAGCACATTTATCCTGCTCTGCTGAGACAGACTGGTAGGGTAGAAGATTTTCAGCATTTGTTCATTTAAAGATAAGGATAACTCTGTGCACAGAGCACTGCGCACAGAATGCAAAGAGACTCCCTTCAAAGTCTGCTCAAGTCAGTAAACAGACTTCTTCAGCTTTATAAGAATTCTTGCCCATCCTCTTGAAATTCCACAGGCAAACTCTGCCAAGGCAGCTACTTCTAATTTCTGTTAAATGAATGATGTCTTATTCAACTCAGACTGATAAATAATTCTTTCAATTATGGGTTTGAGCTTGCTATCTCACAGACTCTGATGCATTTGGTTTAAGAATCAACATTATGACTCATCTGAATTATGTTACAGTAAAAAACCTTATTTGGTTGACACAGTTTTTTCCTATCAAAATGAAACACAAAGTAGCTGTCCCCCTGATTTTTCTCTCTCCCTCTGTCATTCGTTTTCTTGTGCACATTTTTAATACAGAAGCTAACTTTCTGAGAACTATATGTTTTTCTAGAGCTCAAAAGTGACATATAACCTTGTCTTTCATTATTTCCTTTACAGAATTTTTTATTCAAATATTGTTCCAAAACTTGTGCTCACAAAATAAATATAGAAATATCAATACTTACCATTAAGGCAATCCTTTCAGTCTGGGGGAAAATCATGTTTAGGATCTGAGAAAACAAAGTGGAATATATTCTTTTTTGCCTGTAGCTTTGGAAACTTGAAAGTCCCATTATCCTAAGAATTAAATTGGCTTACTCTAATGCATACAGATGGCAATGCCTTGTGCTAGGTACAGATGCCATTTTTATTTTTTTTCTTTTTGTCCTCAAAGGAGAGAAGGAAAAAATCTAGTCTGTCTACCTGCAAAAACCAGTGACATTTTGTAACATAAAGGTGAGTTTCAGGGTTTATTCTACATAGTCCCCTATATGTACTTTGAGACATCTTTTCGTGAATTAATAATATTTTTGACAGAGTTATTCCTCAAAAGACATTTCTTGGATGGAAAACAGATTTAAAATGTGATGACTGCTGAAATGGTAAAGATGTAGCCGTTGAATCCTGTGGTCAACAAATATTATTGGCAAAGAAACATGGCAAAACTATTTTTGGAAGTGCATCTATTCCTAATTTTAAAAAAAATGAATCACTGTAATCTTCATTAGGCAATTTTTGAGAGGTCTAATGCACAAAAACAGAAGTCTTCATTTTAGTTCATTGACTATTCATGCAAATATATTTCTAACTTGGTTTTTTGTGCATGACAGTCAGTGATTTTGCTTAAATTGCTATTTTCTGCTCTCAAGGCAAATAGCATCATTTTCAGGCTTAACATTGACTGCAAAAACTTCTTATGAATAAAAAAATTCAGGCTTTCAACTCTGAAACCCACAGCCTTTGTTTCCAGTGAAGATCTGTAGGCTACACTAAGTACTCATAAGGATGTTCAAGGAAAGCACGAGGTTCTCAATATCTGTGAATAACTGCTGACAAAACTGCACAAACAAGTGAAATTCCTGGGATGTCTCTCTCAATTTTGATAACATAAGCATTCATTATCCAGTTAGGTGGAGTGTGACTGAGGTGAAGGTGCTTGTTCTTAGAAAATGTGAGTAATTTAGTAAATAGATCATAAATTATAGTAAGACTTTGGTCACATAAAAACATTGAACTATTCCAGATGTAAACTGGCATTATAATATGTACATATACAGCCTTATTTACATGAAGCTTACACAACCCTTATACAAGAAGGGAATGACCTTATCCTGGCTTGATTCATGTAGGATAATTAGATGATTGTTTCTTTGTTAGAAAACTTCGGAGTCATTCGATACATGTGATTCACTGGAAGAAAAACAGCTTAAAGTGATAGCAAAGACTTTACAAAAAAACTCAAAAAACCCAGAAGAAGCTAAATCTTTGCATGTTAAATAAGGACAGACACCATTTTCTTCAAACTCTGATGAGTGCTAAAATGAGTCCCATGAATTGTCTTAGTTGCGGTATCCGCAGATTTTCTGTCTGGTTAAAGTTTAGTCCAAATCCTATACTTAGGAAGAGGACTTCAGAGGACAAAATGTAAGAGGAATATTTTAATTGTCATTGGCCCTAGAGAAAACAGGAATCCTGAAGATCATATTTTTTAGGATTCTAGTTAAGAGACTTCTTTCAACAATCTGTTTTCAGCCAGATTTGAAAACAACTTTTTATATTTTCCTCTGCCTTCTTGGGTACATACTCATGCTTCCTGTGTGTTATGAATGAATAAAACAACCCACAAACAAAGGTTACCCTCTGCTCTTAAATCCTCCTGGTCCCTAGACATTTCTGACTGATGGAAATTGGATGTAAAGGCAAGGCAAACTTCTCTGACTAAATGCTTCTGAATAGGATGATGGTCTGCTGCTACATAAATCCAGTGTGCTGTCAGATCCCTGGAGCATTCTTTGTTCTGGCCTTGGAGAGATTTCTTGTCAGCCCACCAGACACCAAGAAGAAAACTGCAGTTGATTCTGTCAGAACAACACACTAAATGAAGAAAGTGATGATTCTCCTTACATGTACATTCAAACATCTTTTTCAGAGTTACCTCTGATTTTAGCTCAGTTAGAAAAGGCTGAAGAAAAAAAAACTCCTTTTAATTATCCAAATGTTCTTTTCAGAGAACCTTTACCAGTGCAATTTCCTTGAACAACATGTATTTTTTCTCTGCAGAGTGCTGCAAATAGGGAGAATATAGGACAGATGGGGAAGAGGAAAAGGTGGTAAAAGGAATAGAAATATTGTGCAATAATTCTGCTAAATCTTTCCTTTCTGATGTGCTCAGTTGTAATCATACACAACTCTTGCCACTTACCACTTGAAACTGCAAGGAGTAGAGATTAAACAATAAGCAGTTACTGAGGAGGTCGAGTGGGGTGATAAAGCTTGTTGATGGGGCTGTTATTCAGGGCAGTAGAAATGACAGCCCACATGCAGAAGGACCTCGTGATACTGAACGATTAAACAATAAAATGGCACAAGGATTCAATAGAGTTAATGTAAAGTGATGGACAAAAGAAAAAATCTAACTTCACCTATAAAATCATAAACTCTGAGGAATTTAGGAATGAAATTGTGGGGTATGAGCTCAGTGTTCATTAGCAGTAAAACTAAATCTAGTGTTAAGAAATCCTAGGAAAAAAATAAAAAAACCTCAGAAAATACTACTTTCCTTTTCAAACTAATTTTTTATCTGCTCCTTGAATAATATGTGCAATCTCAGCTCCCCCATTTAAGTTTAAATTGAGTATCCAATCCCTGTAACACTTTGAATGGCTATAAAGCCACCTTAGACTGACTATGACAAATGTGTATAAAATCATGAGAGGCATAGAAAAGGTAGGAATGGATCTCTTGAAGCGCAAGCACTAAGAGAGCATCTATACCTACAAGTTAGTAGTTGAATAGTTCAAAATAAAAGAGGAGAAGGTCCCCATGGCATGTACCTAAGCTATGGAATTTCGTACCACAGGATATTGCAGATGATAAAAGTTTATGGAGTTCAAAAAGCAACTACAAAAATATATAGTGAGGGGGCTAGTAAGTTCAAAGACATCAACTGGTAAGGAAGCTGTGTGTTCCAAATTGCTGGACTGTATTTTGGGCAAGTGTCACATTGTGCTTGCCTTGTTGTTACACTGCTAGATGAAAGATGCTGAGCTAGAAGAACCATCAGTCAGGCTCTGCACCAGTTTTTTTACATTTTCTTATGACACAGGAGGGGTTCTCAAAGTGGAAAGGATGAAGCCTCAACTCTGTTGAAAAAAAAATCTCAACACTCTTCGGCAGGGTTGTGGAACAAACGTCATTCAAAGGCTCTTCTTACAAAACAGCATCATTCAAGTATATCTGTATTTGCACCTGAAGTGTACTTAGGGTGGTAAATACAGTTTTACATACAGATTTTAAGTCTCCCAAGGAGAGATGAATTGATTGATCACATTTTAGTGATGGAGAGGAAGCGTGCAAACACTGGCATAACGGTACTTTGATTCAGTGACCTAAGCTCAGGATTACAACTTAAAACACCTTTGTTTCTATTTTTGGGGGAGCCAAAAATAGAAACAAAGGTTTTTTTTCTAGGGCCATGCTGTGAGACATGGTCAGATCAGGTCATTGGAAATATTTGCTGTTGAATCAGGGATATTGATTTGATTTCACTGAGAAGAAAGGCATTTGTGGGAGTATTTATCTGTAACTACAGTTTATTGCTTCTGTTTTGTCCATTAGGTTGCTCTCTGCTTTATTTCTTGGTATTAATTTACTGCATCTCAGTGAATCTAAAGTATGAGGTTTTTTTCTGGCATTTTAGCAAGTAAAATGTGATTCTGAGAACTCTGAGAAAAATCATGACCTAACCTTTCCCAACATAATGATAATAATGATACCATTTACAGGAAAAAATTGCTTTAAATTGGTTAGAAAACACTTATGTTAAAAGACACCTTACCAACATGAGGGAAGAAAATGCAGAGTACATTTTCATAGTTAATTTTGGTTAAATAGGCTAATGAATGTTTTCTGCAGAGCAGCCAAGATTGCCATGTGGCTGCAATCGCTGCTGGGAGCAAATGCTGCTTGTTTTTCCTTTTCAGTTTGTTCTTGGATTCTGTGCCTGGCTTTATATGGATCCAGCGCATGGCATCAACAAATTTAAAAAATTACTTGTCTGATGCCTGAGAAATAGAGCTCCTGATAGGGTGCCATGTGTCTGGCCTACCCAGGAGGTGGATTTGCATTCCCTTCACAGATTTTTGCATGCCATTTTCTGTGTTTGAGCACAGAGTTAGAGCACAACATCCACATAATCCATCCCAGCAGGTTTTGGGTTCTGAACAAAAAGTTCTGGGGTGAGAATAAAACCTGGTAGTAGCCAGAGTACCAAGCCTTGCCTCAAGCTGGCTACTGTGCAGAAGTTAAGCTTGGAGCAAACCAGGAGATGCACAAATCAGCCATGATTTTATCAGCAAATGTGTCACACCCTCTGTTTTCAGCACTAGAGGATTTACTCTCCCTACTCTTAAACTTTCAGGCATGAGACTTGCACTTTGCTTCATTCTTTGTAGATGCCTGTTTACAGTCCAAAGTCCTTCCAAAACCTTGAGTTTTGCTTAGAATAAGGTTGTCAGAGAAATAATTTCTCAACTCTTTTCTTTTGCCTCCTCCTTGGAGCCCTGCAGGAACACTTCAGTCATGTTTTTTGTGACTTTTCTCTGTAATTGTCAGTGATAATAACTTTTTTTTTTTTTTAAGAAAAAAGGAATCTGGTTTTTATAATCAACTGACAGCAGGAGCTGGGGTTTCCAAAAAAGCATCAGATATGGTGAGATTCATGATAAAAGTCTGCCTCAGGAGATCTGCTTTCATCTTTTGCTCTTTCCGTCTTTTTCCTTGCTTACAGGTTGCAGCAGTGAAGCCCCAAATAAGCCTCAAATAGTACTAAAAAAAAAAAAAAGGCTTGGAAACTTACTCATTGTGACTGCAAAGAATACTATTGGAATAGCAGCAGATTTTCTGTTCTTGTAGAGTTTTCAGATTTGAGCTTTCCTGCAACAGAAGCCACCCTTGGCGTGAAGTAGGCTTTGGTCTGAAACTGCAGTGGCTGTAACTAAACTTAATTGCAACCATGTCTGTTAGACAGAGGGACAAATGTCTTTAGGAGCATCACTACAGCTGCATCACTTCTGAGTAGAAACCATATTAGCAAGGGGAAAATAAAACCCAATATAAGGTACTGTGGGTAAGCCAGTGCTGTGTAGTGCCCCAGATTGTACTGCAGGAAGAATTTATGATAGAACTATAAAGCTGTTGGGTTTTTTTTAATAATAAAGCTGTAAGGATGAATAGTAGCTTTAAATATATGTATTTCCTTTCTGTTGGTCCTTTACAGGTTATTTTACTGTATTTTTATTGCTTATATCTAGCCACAGGGGAAAGCTGATTAAATGGTCTAATTTTTCCTTATCTCCTATCTTCATTGCTTGACCTTCCTGTTTGAGGGTATTGGGTGTTTCCAACTGAGTTCTATTATGAAATCCAGATTGTATTCTGGAAATATGTAGTTTCTGCTGAACTACAAGAGAAACACAGGTGGATTTCTGATAGCAACATGCTTGAGTTCTTGCCAACTCATCTTAAGCCTCTTCCAGAGGCTTCAAAGCAGCTGTGTTGTGCAGAGTCTGCCCTTTTCACAAACTCTGTCATGCTGGTGCCCTGGGACTGGATTTCCTGTGAGTCTGCAGAGTCCCCACCACGCACACATGAACCACAGGAGCTTTGGATCAGCTTTCCAGGTGAGAACTGAAGTCTAGGCCCTTCTTCCTTTTCAGCTGAGATTCTTCAGCATGCAGTGGTTCCTAGCATGAACTGGGCATCCCAGGAGCCCCAGGAACACCACCTCTGCATCAGCACTGCTGTCCCATGCTAACCTGACAGTCAACAACCAAGCTCAAAGCTGTTGTGTTGCCCATTGACCTTTTGCTGTTGTTACAACCAGTGGGAAAAGAAGAAACTGGCAATAACAGGGAGATTCTAGCACGCTGTGAAGGATTGCTGTGATGAGCCTGGGAAAGGCAAACCTTGCTGCTGTAGTGCCCTGCCTCTGCAGCACACAGCCTCAAAACCCTGAGACTTGAGCTCTGTTTTTCACTCCTGCAACACTGTGTTTGGCAGCCTTGTAGGTTCCTCTCTGAGCCAGCAATCTCATGGCTTCAAACCCGTTGCTGTGGAAGAGCAGGCAGCAGTTTTCCGAACTCAGCTGTAAATTGCAGCACTCCTATAACTTCCTGCAGTCAAGAGAGCCATGCCAGGTACCTCACAGCTTGTGTTTCTTCCAAATGTTGTTGTGGGTGTCTCAGATGGTACTGGGCACATATGGTTGTGCTGCAGAATTTCCCATCATTTTCTTTCAATGGAATGTTTTAATTCTTCCAAGCAGAATCTTATTACAATTAATTTTCATCAGCATTTTCTACTTAACATTTCATTCTGAAATGAAAGGCTGTGTTACTTGGAAATTCAGAATTCTTTATAAAATGGAAACAGTTAATTCAGACCAGGTCAGCATTGGCATTTGAAGAGACCTGGATCTCTTCTTGCTCCTTCAGCTCTCTGCTGATAGAATCTCCTTGGCTTCTCCCAGGAAAACCCTGAGAATACTGATGTTCACATACACTGTTTCATACTCATTTAATCTAGTTCCTTGTCTAAGACAATTCACAAATTATTGTAATATTGTCATTACTAGTCAGAAATATTATATCTAATTATACTAACACTGCAGAATTTGCTTCACAGATTTTATCTGATCAATTTAAATTATTTTCTTTCAAATACCATCCCAGGCTGTCCTTTCAGGATGAAAATTCTTACCAGTTCATTCTTCTTTCAGTTGTCCCCTTGCCAATAATTTCTGCTCTGTTGTTGCTCACTTCTGCTCTATAATGTATATTTATAAAATGCACATAAGGTCTCCAGTTGTGTAAATATTTGGTTTGTTTAAATGCAAGTCATAAGCACTGCTTTTTTCCCTGTTCCTATTTGTTTGTGTCATCTTTTTTACTTCCAGAAGTAAATAGACTCCAAGTTTTTCAGGAAGAGGAACACATTTTCTGGCTTGGCACAGTGAGCCCCAGTATGGACCAAGACCAGGGGGCATTGCTATAACATAAATAAATAATAACAGCTCTAAAAATCTTTTCATCACCTTAATGGCTGTGTGATCTCTGTGCATTTTCCTGATCACTGTAAGTAGTTGTAGAAAGCATTGTGATAACGTCAATAGAAGCATGGTATGGTAATGTAAAATTAATGAGCTAGATGGTAATCTTTTTAAGCAAATCATGTTCTGTAATGCAGCACACCCTCTCAATTAGCCTGTTCTCAGGAGCCAAGGAATCAGTGCATTGTGTGTCAAGTGCAGGGTAAAATTGACTTTGTTGCTCAGGAAGGTCAGTGCAGCTGATAGCCAAAGTGAATAACCTCATGTGGAACACAACCTTACAGGGGAGAGCATTACAGAGGGGATCCATGGGGCTTTCATGTCTTTAATGTCCCACAAGTATCTGTTAGTAAAGAGAAGGAGACTTCTGTGACTTTTGTTGTGAAAACCATATTAAGGAAGCTGGGCTGTAGTCTTCTGAAAACCTTTACTCTCTCTGATCAAATCATTAATGAAAGGAATGACTAGTGGGAGGGGTGAAGACCTGTTTTATACTTTCTGTGACTATTACCTCTCAAATCATCAAGACTAAGATTTGGACTTTTTACCTGGTGCAATTGATTTCTGAGTCACTCCAGATAAACACGATGAAGCTTTCCTATAGAGTAGAAAAGGTGTGTGATGTGCAGTCATGGCAACTGACCTCCCAGTCTGGAGGGAAAGGTTCCCTGGTGGAGAGAAGCCTGGGGGTTGTACAATGCTGACAAGGATTATGCTGCTTTATCTGATACTTGCTGAACACCAAGCAGAGTTTCCTTCTGTTCTACCTCTGCTGCCTTTTTTGCCTGTGCATGGTATGCTCTGGGCAACACACAGGTATCATCAATGCAGAGGAGCTACAAGCTGATGGATAAAACTCACTGCAGTAGCAGTGATACAAAGAATATATTTGATCCTATAGTTCACTTAGAGAAACTTCCAGTTTTTTAACGAGCTCCATGGGAATTGGATTAAAGATTTTCAGACTGGGTTCGTTATTTCTGATGAAGGACTTGTGAAGAAATTCATTAACGGAACAATTTCTGGAGGCTAGGACTTAAATTTGGTTTACATCATGAGAGAGATTAATTTCATCTCAAACTATAGATCAGTGGACATTAATCTATATTACAGTTCAGCAACCAGTGAAAGCAGAAATGCATGTTTAAGATCAAAAACTGACAATATAGCCAGTTGTGGGTCAAACAAGAACTAGTACAAAATTTTTTGACTTTCAGAAAATTCTAATCAGATATTGATTTACTGAAAATTTTGACTTAATACAATAACTCCAATTTAGATCATCATGCATTTTATTTTATAAACCAACTTTAAACATGTCCTGATTTGTTTGAATGCTTGGGGAAAGATACCCTAGGTCACAGAAATGAGAGACTGATGTTGACTGTAAAGGAAGATGAAGCTTATCTACTATTTTAAACTGCTGCATGCTACAATCTCACTCTATCTCTTATAGAAGAAGCGTCTCCACAACGTCAAAACAGTAATCATGGTAGAATAATATTAAAGGCATATCAACTCTGATTTTTCATTCCATGTCCCTAACCTCTTAAAAAAATAATACATGCTCTCTTTGATAATTGCCACAGAGACCAAAATAATGTTTCATGTTTCTCCTTATATTCTTTCATTGTATTTAGGTGCAATTTATTGCAGTGATCTTACTTGGAGAACATCTTCTATCGGTCATTTGGCAATGGGCTTCAATTCATTTCAAAAAGCAGGCATCACTTTCCATCTTAAGCAATTGTAGTCTGCAGTATTAATGTTGTCTACATTAATGTAGTTCACTTTATGAAAAAGCTACTGGACTCTATTTTATTTTATGTATTAACATTTTTGGAGAGTCTGTTTTCACTCAGGTCTTCAGCAGTGCCTAAAGGAGCTATTTTTTATATACAGAAAAATTATTGACAACTTCAATTACAAAAATCTCCCTTTGTTCAAATGGCAAAACATAATCCTGGAAAATTTCCTACCTCTTTGGGTTTTGTATGAAAGTTAATTTATCAGCTGGCATACCACTGGGCCCAAACCTGCTTTTACTGAAGTAAGTGGGAATTTTGCCATTGGCTTTGATGGGAGCAGGTGCACGCCCCTAATGAGGTGTGTAATGGAAACGGTGTACACACAAAGAACCTGGACACAGTCAGCATGAGAAACACTGAATAAGAAGAAGGATTTCTCAGAATCCCAGAGCACGTGAACAGTGTGTTGCAGTGACATTTAACTATTGACAAGAAAAGTGAAGAGATCAAATGAAAGAATAGAATAGACCAAAAGATATTGTCACACTGGAACAATTCACCTCATTCTTGGAAAAGTTTATAAAAACCTTGAATAGAGAGGGAAAGGGCATCATGATAAATGGGAACACCTAAGCCACATTAGATCAGCTGATAACACTGTCATCTTTGCCAAAATCCCTGAAGACCTTGAAGCACTGATGAGAGAATTAATCATGAAAAGTAGGCTTGAGCAATTAGGATAGGAAGAGTTGAGCTGTCCCCAGTGAAACTTGACCCCAACCTTCAACCTATACTGAAATCAGGTATGACCCAAACCTTTGCTGAAGTATGAAAAAGGCAAAGGGAGTTTTTTCACCTCATTATTCCTCATTTCACTCACTGTACTCAGTATAGGGTCCTGTGGATAATCTCAGACTGATATCAACTTAAATAACACCAGAACAGCAAGACACCTTGGCTTTATCAGCCAACATTGCATCCTCAGTAATTAGCCCTGCTTCTCAGTGGCAAGGAAGGGCGTGTTAATGAGGCTGAGTGCAAGGATAACTAATCCTTAGGAAGCTACTGTGTGAACCAAGTGAGACACTGGCTTTGTGCTGGGCTGCTCTGTGGGGATCAGATCCTGTGGTGTTAACTGGGTGAGCTCAGCACAGTGGGATCCAGCACACAGCAGGACAGAGGTATCCCGGGCAATGTATGCACCAGGATGCTGCAGGAGAGCCTGTGCTTGGAGGAACTTCATGGTACCTCATGTTCAGGAGGAGGAGTGATAAAGTAGGAAGAGGAAGACCGTGGCTACTTTCATGCTGCAATCTTAATGCAAGTTATGTGCTTTGGCCTGGGGTGAGATATGTGATAAGACAGGCAGAAGACAGGAGAAAGAAGTAGGGGCTGGCTGATTCTCTGTTTCTCCTGCTGATTGGCACAACCTTTATTTCCTGGTTGTGATGAAAGAACCAGGCTTGTTTTACCCAAAGGTAGTAATACTCATGTGGTGAGCACAAGGCCTACTCACATCCTGAGTTCCTGGCTGTCTGAAGCAAGAGTGGGTGTTCACACTGCCAGAGCCAGGATGTGCCTTGTGCAGAAAAATGGAAGCATTCTGTGGTCTGGGCTTGGAAGGGTTTCTTCAGACCTTTCATGGTCTGCTAGTTCTGGTTTGTGTGTTGGTTTGTTGGTTTTCTTTCTTTCACTAATGTTGCTCTGAGTCTGGACAGCATCCTTGAGCGGCATCTTTGCTGGACATAACTACTGTTTACTTATCCACATGGAGTGTTTTATCTTGGCCACAAGCTGAAGGACACATAATGAGGAAAGGAGCACCACTCAGTATTTGTCTTCTGGATTGGCAGAGTTGCATGGGTGAAGGCAGAGGCGGATCTCTGGGGATGCTGCAGCTATTGTGGTAGGAAATTTTTTCCAGTCAGATATTCGAATGAGATCTGGGAGATGAATGTAATTTGTCTCCAGTTTTATTTTTAGTGATTTCACTTTTCTGGCTTAAGTATTTCATTCCCTTTTATTGTCAAGATTTATTACCAGCACTGTTGTGAAATGCAGCCAGTTCCAGTCCTCCAACTCCTTCTTCCTAAACTTAATTTTTGTCAATGAAATAGTTTCCTGTAAAACATCTAATTGTTGGCTTGTTGGCAGATTACATGCACGAGCTTTTTAAAAACTGACTAATGCCAGCACCAATTAAGTGGCTGGTGCCAAGTCCCTTAGTTGCTGATGGAATAAATGAGAATTTCAGTTGTTTCGGAGCTGACTGGTTTTGGACAGTGAAAACTTAAGAACAGTAAGTTCCTAGTTCCTTGCTATGGTATCGATATTTTTGTTCCTATAACTCCATTTTTTGACAATTTTAATATATTTGTTGACACAACTTTGCTGTTGGGTATTATCCTAATCATTATCAATAATTTTCAATTGGGAAAACAGAACCCTAAGAAATGATAGTCATGTTTATATTACAGAATACATCACATGCAAGAGAAGATGCCACGTTTCTTGGAGGGGATTGTTGTTTATATAGGAGCCCTTTTTGTGATGAACTTTTCATTGGATCTCTCAAGGGATAGGCCAGACTGAAAAAGGGGAATTCCATGCTGTATGTTTGCATCCGTACCAGAAGATTTTGTTAATAAAAAATCCATGGAGGAAATTGTAACTCTCTAGCCAAAATGCCTTGCCCAGGCTGTGCTACCTGGGGTAGGGAATGAGTCAGATCTCATGTGGGAATCCCTAGAGGTGACAGCTTTCCCCCATAGCTCTGCTGAACTGGGACTTCCCTTGTTGCAGGCAAAAAACGTCTGCAAAAGCAATTACTAAAAGCAGTTTTTCTTGAAAGCAGTGCCTTCCACTAAGTAATATTTGAGTACAAAATACCAATAGGAACATTTTTGTCTTCCTCTTCACAAAGACAGCATTTCCAGGATCTCTGTATTTGGGTTTTCAGAAGCTGGCATGTGCTTCTTCTGTGCATGTTCTTTCAAAGTATGAAACACATCACGCTCGTTAGGGGCAGGCTGTGATGAACACCTTAACTCCAAACACACAGAGCTGCCCTGTAATGGACTAAAAAGTCACATGCCTTTAACTATACCTTAGGGGAGGTTCAGCTCCTCACCTATGATTCAGATTTACTGTTCAAAATTGTATTTAACCTGAACTTTAAATAATTCTCTACTCTAAAGGAAAGGAATAAAGACTCAACAAATACAGGAAAATGTATGGTCTTCACTTTAGCTGTGACTTACTAAAAATATAAATTTTGGGCAGTTATTTTCTTTACTTATGTTCAAAATTTCATCTAATTCTTTCATGAAACCTATTTTTAAATTTTTATTTTCCTTTATTTATATTCTTCCCCCCCACAAATAAAAAGGTTAAGAAGTGAAGTTTGACTTCTGTGCTCCTGAATTTTCTTTAAAAGTCATGGAGCTGTCAGGATGATGAGTTATTGGTTGTCAATAAAGTAACTATTGATCATAATCTTCCAAAATTCATCCTTCATATGTGTGTAAAAACAGAATATGCTGTGAACAGCAGAACAGAATTAATTACTTTGTCCCCAAGGGAAGAGCAGATAATTACCAAATAACATTTCTATCAAAGCTGTAGCTAAGTCCTGAGTATTACGTGAAGCAAATTCCACACTCCTACAAAATGAATAAACTTGTTGGTACTTTCACACAAATTAAGCCTTGTAACATTTCAGTAAAATCCCATTAGGAATGTCCTCATTTTTATAATTAATTTGAATTTCTTTAAGGACAAAGGAAAAATAAATCTTGGAAAGAGTAAGCATATATTCAGAAGGCTTGTGCTTTCCTGTGGATATTTTAAACACTCTGGGTTTATGTTGTTATTTTTTAAGATTCTTTTATCACTTGTTGAACAATATAATTTTAAAGACTTTCATACTGCCGAGGTCTGTACTGGGATTGTTGAAATACAAATTTTGGAAAGCAGTAGTGTAGTGAAAGGATAATTTATGCTTTGCACTAATTCCCTCCTATCTATTGACATAAATTACAGCTTTGAGAGAAGGAGATGCCTGAAGCTCTCATTATTTTATGTACAGCTTGAGCTCAAAGAGCAGAGGAGATTTTGCAGCTGAGGTTTTGCAACTAACATTTCGCAGAACATCCAAACTATTTTCCAGAAACTTATACTGCCCTCCAGAATCCAGTAGAGATGACTTTGAACAAATGCTGCACCAGGAATAATTTCTGCAAAGCCAATTCTCTGTTTCAGAATGCAGAACTTTTTATTGGAAGAGGTTAAATTATTTATTGGAAATAAACTACCCAGCAAATGTATCTTTTTTGCTTTGTTTGCAAGTTAAAATCTGATCTGGATCCCATTAATGTAGTTGTTATTCAGAAGTCTTTTCCAATAAAATGAAATATCCTGCTGTGCAATCTGTCTACTGGCTGTTTGTGGTGGAGGGCCATTCACCTCCACAGCACATGGCACAGTTACTGCCTAACTACAACTCACTGAACGGGGGTGCAAATGCATTTCCCAAGGCACCTACCTCAACCTGTCCAAACTAAGTGAAGTCAGACCCCTTGTCCAGAAGGGACACTCAGAACTTCAGAAGTTGTCATTTTCTTCAAGTGCCTTAATGAGCAGTGAAATCATGACATCTGAAATGGTATTTCTTGGCAGCTGAATGACCACCTCACAGCTAGATTATAAGGACACTGCTTTTGTCTTAACCAACAGTAGTCTTCCTCAAATACCCCATCCCAGTGCCTCAGCCAGTGAGGCTTGATGGTGAACACACTGAAAATGCATCTTGAGGAGAAGATAAGAGGATGACAGAGCTGCCTGGTTTGTCTCCTGCTGCTACAAGAAGGACAGGTAACTTCCCTGCTTTCTCCCCTATTCTCCCTGCTTCTGGCTCTTGTGCCTTGTGCATCCTTCCCCTTTTCTTCTCCAGTTTGCACTAACTTTGGTGCCTCTGGACTCTTCAGTGAGACTATTTAACTCACAAAGCCCCCACAAAACTGATGGTTTTCTTTGGCTAACTCAATATTCTGCCTAAATATTGTCAGTGTGTACCAGAGTCTGCTGACTGCCAGAGCTCCTGAATATGAAAGTTCTGTTAACATACTGGTCTGAATAGTGAACTTATTTTTGTGTGCAATGACTAGAGAGACTCTTCCATCACACACCTAGCAAAGAAGATCACTGAATAAAACATTGGCCATGTAACTGGCCTTCTTAGATTGGCCTTCTTAGAAGGAAAGTATAGGAGTTGGTCTTTGATGATCCTTGTGGGTCTCTTCCAATTCAGCATCTCCTATGATCGTATGATTAGAAATAATATTCATGGGGAAAAGTGGCTGTACTCATAATGAGATTGCAAGGAGGAAAGGTTTAATTCCGAGTTAATTCCTTAATTCCTTTTTACTGAACCAGAGGAGTCTAAGCACCTTGCAAGGGTCTTCTAATCTCTGGGCCATGGAAATGCTGTCCTTTACATGTCCAGAAAGTGGCCTGAGGGAATGAAGATGAGAGGGGACTGAGCACATCAGAGTGCGATGCTATTAGATTAACAGCTAAGGGAAACAGATCTGGAAAGGAGAGGGCCATCCATGACCACAATTAAAGGTGTAATAATATCAGATTCTTGGGATGGGTAGGTATCATGAGTGTGACAGACTTATAAATAAGGACTACAGTTTTTTCAGGTCAATTGTCTGCTTTCCTTTAAAGTGAGAGAAGTGCAGCTCTGAAGCTCTGGTCACTGAAATCCCCTGAAACATTAAGCACTGATGCAGCTCCAGGGAGAAATGGATTTTATTTTTTATATATTTCTTAGAACAAGGAAGTGCAGGAATGTCTTTGGACTTTCACAAACCTATTTACTGTGGCATTACTTTGTGCTATATCTGGGAAAAATACTGGAGCTGAAATCAAGGCCTCAGGACTTGGGAGGTTTCCCACAAAAGAATTATGAAACTGTCAGAAAAAAAAAGACTAAGGAAAACACATCATGGGAGAATGAGCAGATCAGAAGGATATTTCCAGAATATCTACTGCAGGTCTGTGGGAACAAACTCTGCTTTTGTTCCAAAATGATTGTAAGCTTTGAGGATGTGGCTAGTCCCGTGCCAAAGCCCAGAAAGTACATTCTACTATAAAAAAAGCAGCTGCTGTCTTGGAGTACACTGTGAGCTCCTATCAGTTCTCAGAAGACTACGGAGCACAGCCATGGGAGCAGTAACAGTGTCTCTGTGGTGTAAGCAGAGCTTTTCTCTGTGTGACCTGGGAAGATGAACTCTCATGCTGGAAGGAAAAAGAGAATCTAGGAGATGAAGATTGGCCAAGTGTTTTGAGAATGTAGAGAAGCTGGACAAGCAGAACATCTCTTCGGCCCTGTGGACTTGACTTCTACCCTGGAGTGGAATTTTCTTTCTGTGCATAAAGCCTTGGTGCAGAGGCCTCCAGAGGAATGTGAAAGGTCCAGCAGCTATTTCCATTGCCTGGATCAGGAGAAAGGAGGAGCTGCTAAAAAGAAAATGGTGGGGTCTGGAATGTGTTAGGGGAAGGAAGTGAGCCAGCAAAGGCTTTTCTCCCTTTCCTTACTGTCTTCTGGGTGCAAGCCTGAGCAAACCTGAGAAACTTCTGCCTGTCCAACTGAATTCTGGTGGTTGCTGGGAGAAGAAAGGGCAGACACTTCAGGAGTTTGCTGAAGCCAATTTTGATGGTCAGTTCAGGAATCAAACTGCCTCCAGCAGAGCTTTGCAGTGCAACTGTGTTGTGTAGCCACTCTAATGTGACAAATTTTAAGAAAACAGCTGATTAAGAAAAGTATTATTTTCCTATTGGCAGCTTGGCAGGACTTTATCTTCTAGGCTTTGTAATTGTTTAGGAGCAATAGGTGGTAGGGTAACATAACCTGGTGTAAGGCTAATTTGTAACATGGAGATGTCTTTTAAACATGCACATCTTAAAGGGATTTGAGAAGGGAAACATATAATTTAATAGACACAACCTCTGAAAGTTGCAGCAGTGGTCAGATGTTGCAGAGCTCTCTGTTAGAGTTCTCAGGCCACTGTTTGGTCCAAGTTCAACGGAGAGTCTGTGGGACAGTTACTTTTGGACAAGCTTTTTGGCAGTAAAGAACTTGTTTGTTCAGTAATGCAGCTACAGCTAGGGAGATTGGAAGTATCTTTGGGCAACAAAACACAGTGTTTAGGAATTTTATGCATCCCAGATGGAATGGTGGATATTGAGCAATAGGATCCTGGGGGCCCCCCTTCTGTTTTCTCTCAGGATATTTGTATACAGAAGATTACAGTCAACTATCATGTGAGGGATCTTTGTAGCCAGGATCTGTAAGCTAGGAATGTGTGGACATAAGAGTCTTTAAGGGAATAAGGAAGGAAATACATCAATTTTGAAGGAGAGAACTGGGAATTAGTCAAATTTGCAGAAAGCTTGAAGAGAAAACCTAAGGTATTTTCTCTGATATATTTGAAGGCTGTAATAGAAAGAATTATGGAGGAGATACTGAAGAACACATGATTTTGTGAGACCCACTGGGTCAGAGGGATCAAGCCTCTGAGCTACAAAAAGGGGGAAGAAAATGGTGAACCTGGGCTTTAGCTAAATATGAACCCAACTATGTCATCTTAGAGCCCTGATCAATGTTGCTGCTCCACTGACAGGATCACTGCTCTGGCTGATCCAGAACAGCTGTGCTGACACTGTGAGAACACTTTAGGACCAATACAGGTGTTTTAGGAGCAGATCAATGGAATTTTCTGAAACCTTTTTTGTAGTACTACAGACTACACAGGGTGACAGGGAAGATGGGGACTACCATGCATGACTGACAGATGTTCCTCAGCTCTGTTGTTCCTGAAGAATACAACTTCCTTTGGGGTAAACAACTGACAGCAGCATTGCATGTTCAGGTTTATTGGGCGTTTCTGTACGGTTTTCAATTATGCCTTTGGTAGTGGCATCTTACCTTGAGTTTCTGTTGCAATACACTAGCAATTGATACAACTTAGAACCACTTTTTGCTTTGTTTATGCTCATGAAGAGTGACGATTTCATGGACTTAAACAGAATGAGACTTTATTTGCAGATTAGAGCAGAAAGTATTATTATTGTTATTATTATTAATATTGTTTTTGTACCTGTTGTTGGCCAGTTTGCAAATGAGAAATGTGCCCCTGCTATATCAAGTTTTGGCCATATAGTGGAAAACATAAACAAATGCCATCAGCCTTAGGTGATCATTTCTACTGTATAAATAATATTATGATAAATTCACAGGGTGCGTTATCTCTAATGAATAATTCAGCCAGTTGCAGTTATAATGAGGAATGCAGTGGAAACTCAGTGACTGAACATGTATTTTGTGGTGTCTATTACAACACCTTAGGCAAAATTTTACCAATCAGGTTTTATTCCTCAAGGCTTTCTTTCATGTCTTGGAATCTTTAGTATTTATTTATATGGGGAAGGCGGAAATGGAATTGGTTGATTTTTTTCCAGTGTGCATGCATTACTCTGCTTCATTTACTTTGACAGAGCAGTATTGTGAAGAATGATACACTTGAAATATTAAACATTTTGCTGGATGCCTGATCTTGCACTCCCTCTCTGTGCTGAACTAATTCACTTTGATATCGGTATGATTTTTGCACACGAAATAATTACAGGATCAGGGCCTAAGTTTTTGACAATTTTTTATACCAATAACAGAAAAACCATACTGAGATAATTGACCTTGACTTCTCACACATGCATGCCTCCTTATCTTACCATGTACAACATCCAAGATGGTTAAATCTCTTCCCTTGCAATAGCAGCCAGAAGGACTGAGTGGCTGCTGGGAGCAAAGTGATTGCAGCACCAAACGTGAATTTGAGTCTGTTGATAACACATAAGCCATGGTGAGAAAGGCACGCTTGTCTTATTAATTATTTATATTTGGAATGCACTTACAATATTCTAACAGAGACAAGGTTTGCAGGGAGATATAACTGGGAATCAGTTGGGCTAATAAATGACATACCAAAATGAATTTTAATTAGATTAGAAAAACATTCCAAAGAAATCATTGTATAAGAGATGAAAATGAGAATACACAGACCATCTCACCTATTCTTATTCACAATTGTGGGTTGATAATGGAGACTTAAGTGACTATTAGTATTTGTGTAGTAGGCTGATTTTTCTGCACAGAGGTAAATCCAACAATCTCCATGTCTGAAGGCGGCCCTTTGCAACCACAGCCTTGATAAATTGTAATACAACTTACAATCCTGATTTATGTTGGGACTGTCCAATTGTTCTGGGGAAAAAAAAAAGTCTGTGCTGAAAAATGAAGGATAACAAATAAGTGGAAGTTGATTTTTTTTTTTACCAATACCATGGAAAGGTTACAAAGTTCAGTCTTTTTCATAATATTCCATTGCAGTATAGGAAATCTGTGCTGGCTTCAGTGTCAATCACTGTTTAGAAATGTCACCAATAATTTGTACTCTGGAAGTGCTCAATGTGTGAACTCCTGGCTCTAATTGGATCCACTGATTTCAGCTAAATCTCGTCCTGTCAGCAGCTCAGCAGTAGGTAGGATATTGAAGCTCTAATGAATCCAGTAATAACTTTAAATTGCCAACCTGGATTATTTAAAATTTTTATGATGTTGAAAATAGTTTTGCTTTCCTGAGGGAAAAAAATAATCTCCAATTAGTTCTTAAATAACTATGCTAAATTACTGACCAAGCAAGTGAGACATAGGAATTTTAGGGGTGTGTGTGTGTGTGTGTGTGTTTCTGAGTTCCCTGAGTAGAGAAAATTAGAAAAATAAAATTAAGAGACAATGATGTCCAGATAAGTTGGATCAGAAAAATATGATTTCATGCTTTGGTCCAGCAAGCATAGAACTAATTATGGAAGCAAGCCTTTTTTCTGAGAAACAGGGGTGACAAATCCTATATTGTTTCAGTAGCTGCTTTGGTGAGATAGAGGCAGTGCTGCTTTGTCAACTTCTTAGTTTCTTACTCTGTCTGTCTAATGAAATGTGACGAGATGTGCAAACAGAGCTGTTTTTCTGTGTCCATCTGTCTATCTACTCATATCTTCACCCAGGAATTTTAGAAGCTGTGATGAAAGTTTAGCAAATTTGACAAAGGATTCAATGTCTCAGAGATATAAAGTGTATTCAAATTGATGTTTACCAATGCGGAAAGATCCTATTCAGAAGAGGCAGAGCAAGTGCTCATCCTCTGAGAGGATGTTCTTGTGAATACCTGTCTAGGCTAAAGCAAAAGCTGTTTTTCACAAATAAGACACAACTTTTTATTATCCAGCAACATAAGTGCATATTGTGTATCATAAAGCTGAACAAAGCTTACACAACCCATAATTACAATAACATTGTAGCTTCCTTGTCCTCAGAGATGAACATATATATCCAAAATATGTGTGCTCTTCTGAAGACAAGAGCCTCATCTATTTCTGCCCCTGCTATTATGCAGTCATAGTATATGACTGCAGTGACAATGACCTAGAACTAAGAACAACTTTTAAAGCATTGGATTTATCCTTTGGCAAATTATGGACCTTATTTTTTATTGCATATGAAGCAGTCATTGGAGTAATCACTCTAAGTATTTGTCCACCCTATCCTTTCTTTGTGCTGTTAAAACCAATAATAGTAAAGTAATAGTAAATCCTGCATTGTATTTATAATTTCAGTTTTTCCAGTTCAAAATTTTCAGGTTTAAAATATTTTCATGACAAATTACATCTTTTCTTGATGATTATCTCATTATTAAGATTCGAGTTTCTGATATCCTTATGTGACATTCTTTTTCTTTAGTCCAGTCCCAGCTCTACATTCATTTACTACTTTCAGTATTTGTTCTCCCTCCTGAATTCTTGCAATATTTAAATGCCAGTACATTTCATTTTTCTATGGTCTCAAATAACTAGAATTTGGTTATGTCAGGCCACACAGAAGAACTGCTTGACAGAATTTTAAAAATAATAAAGAGATAAGCATGCATTTCCTAGCACTGGAAAAGCAGAAGAAAGTTTTTATGTGTGCTTGACTGACTGAACTCTCCTGAATGGATTGTTCAATACATCTGTGATTGAGCTGTACTGCCAACAGCATGCTAAGACACTGAGAGTCTAGGATAGAATCTTTCAATTATTGTTTCATGCCAAATACATGAACGTTGGACAGATACTGCATTTCACTATGTCATAAATTACCCAGATTTTAATGCGCCTTCATTCAGTCTCTTAATTCCTTCAGCTTGTTTTCTCTCAGTTCCCTTTGATTTGCCCACATCCTCCTGATGCTGAAGTATCCAAAAGAGAGGAGAGGAAAGTGATTGCAGAAGCAAGATAAACTTGGAATGTAGGAAGCTGCGGTTGAATTATTTTATGTGTAAGCTGAGTTGGAAACTGCAAGCACAGTACAGAAAGAATATATTCAGATTTTGCCTTGCAAGAAAAGGAAGAGACTCATATGAAAAATGACCACAAAAGGAAATGGGTAGCTGAAGAACAGGAGGATGTAAGCCTGCCACCTGCCTCCTTTGAAACAAACTAGCTGGTATATGCATGTTTTCCTTGGATTCATTTCAGTCCAGCTTTCTAAACTTCTGCTTTTCTTACTCTTGGCTCTTTTCATGGTGGGATTTCCCCAAAGATCCGTTATTATTTTGCTTCAGGTAAGTTGGTTTCTTTATGCTGCTGCATCAGCCAGAGCTGCACTTTTGTGAACAAATGTTGCATAAATTATGAAGAGTGGAAAAGAGAAGGAGAAAAAAATCCATTAGCAACACTTAGATTGTAAGTGTCTGATAACTGTTTTAATAACTGTATATTTGTCTTAAGGATCAGAGACTCCTAAGGCAAGTATGTGGATTTGCAGCTTGTTTTCTTTGCTTCGTGTATCTGTAGGTGGAGGAGAAAAAAATAAACATAGATAAGACAAATGGAATGAGTGACTGGAAAGCTAAACCCCTAAGCTCCTTTGAGATATTTTATCCAGCTAGTAAACTCTTGCTAGAGATATGGAGTAAATGCTAAAGAAGCGGTGTTATTTAACTAGATAATACTTGCAAAGTAAATGTTGATAAATTAGTTAATGGGCTGTATTCCTTCCTTGCATAGGGCTGCTGAAAGTGACAGTCCTTGGGGGAAAGGAGAAGTTGCAGCATAAGATGCCTGCAGCTTCCCTTGTGCCTTCACTGGAGACACTGAGGACAGCCAACATGACTGGCTGAGGGAAGAACAAAGAAGAGTCTTTCCTGGTGGTGTGCTCTACTGTCAGTCTTCCCACTGATTCACTTCAGTAGGAATTTCAGGGGAAATTGACAGAAAGCTTCCTCAAGGTGTGCACCAGGTATAAGAGTCTGTCAGGATTTGGCAAGAGCAAAAAAAAAACTAAAAAAATTCAAGAATTGGATGCTGTGAATTTACAGCTAGGTTCTTCAAATCAGAGGTGCCTGAACACAAAATGCTCTCCCAACCATGGTCAAGGTCTTGGCTGGGAATCTTGTTAGATGGGGAACTTGCTAAAAGCAAGATCCCCTTACAGTCATGGCAGAAAACCAAACCAAAACAGCAGCTAGGACTATATGAATGATGACCCCTGTATCTGTAGTTTGAATGGCTGGCTGTGTTTGGGGATCATAAAAATGTCAGAGCTGGTTTCTTCTGCTGCACTTTAGCAAAAGTTCCATTTTAGTGCAAAGTGTACTTTTACATGTGCCTGACCAAAATGCAACTGTTAAAACAGAAAAGCTTGGCCAACATTGCAGCAGAGAAATGTTTGGGAAATACTGACTGGAGCATTCATTACTAATTTTTCTAGGGCCAGAGCTTCATCATTAAGTTCTTTTCTTGCATCTAAAATTTGCTGCCTATAAATAATTACAAACACATTTTTCCTTTAAGCAATCACAGTGTTTTAATTCAAGTTTTAGAAGCTAAATAGTAATATTTACACCTCTAAAAAAAAAGGTCAAGGCCAGAAGGACCTTTACTAGACTGTCAGGTCTACATCGTGGGGTTTTTTTTGCAAAAGGTCAAGCTAGCATATTTTCTTGTCCCATTTAAGTAGCCATGAAAATTCTCATTATTGTCACTTACTTGCTCTTTGGCAATGATTAATCCAAGCCTTTTCGGTGTCCCTTATGAACGCAGGAACACCTGCTGCTCTGTCCCTGCTATGGATACATCTTTCTTATGGAGGGCTGATTGTCCACCACTTTTACACACGTCCCATGCCACCGTGGCATCATTTGTGCCTGGCAGCAGAGTACACAAGCATGGCAGAAAGAGTTGTTTTGAATATCTGATTGCTCCGTAGAGCTCTCTGTAACTGGGGAAACAGTAACAACCTTTAGCACTGAGTTGAGAGTGCCCGACAGAGACACCTTTAGCAAGTGCATGAATGAGTTCACTGTGCTGAGCACAGAACTGTGTGCCTTTTCTCTGCTCATAACTCTTTGGTGATGGTGGCTGCATTTCTGCTACAGGTTAGCCCTAAAGCTGAAGGTGTAGCTCTTCTGCCATTTAAACAACTGCAAAGCCCCAGGCTTTTCCCTCAGGGTGGCTGGCCATGGGTGCAAGGCACTGCCACAGGGAGGACTAAGCTGTTCTTGCCTTGCTGCTTTGGTCAGGATGCTTCTCTGCCCTCCTGTCAGTTGATTTTACCCTCGGACAGTGAGCAGCCCTCTGCCTCTGCAGCATTCTCCTGCCATCTCACTCAAGTCTGAAAAACCCCAAAGTGGCTGCTGAGTTTTAATTCGAGCTTTCATAGGTAGCTGGCAATTAGCACTAACCTGCCTACCCCTGCATGTACAAAGACAATGAGAACCAGAATTCCTTTTGCTTGGTGATGATGATTGCTAAGAAACTCTGGCTAAAATGTGTCTGAGCTGTTCCTCCCTCTCCCTCACCCAGCTGGCTCTATAATCATCGGCCCTTTTCACTCAGGCTGCAAAGTAGCTCTTAGCTGAAGAGCAGAGGTTGAAAAATGACAGTCACTTTCATAACCATATGGCAACCACATTCATTGGGTGGCTGAGGAGGGCTGTAATGTTACCACATGTCTGTAATTTTTCTGTTTTAATGTGGACAACCTCAGGCACAATTTTAGCTTAAGCCAAAGGCAGGTTTGAGTGTTTAATCTGTCTTAGGTCATATTGTGCAGTAGAAAAACTTAGGTGCATTCCTACCTGTAAAATAGTTTTGTGAGTTCCTTCAGAAAGGAAATGAGACTGATCTAAGAAAAGATTCTGATGTCCTAGAGGTAGAAGGTGCAGCCACAGAAGTTTTCCTTTCTACTGTACGTTTACTTTTAAGTAATACACAGTATAGTAAATATGTAAGAAAAACAATGCATAAAATGAAGTCTGAAACAGAAGGTCTCCTCCACCTCACTCTCACCTGAACTTACTCCTGCTCCTTGCCTCGTGCTGATACTAGCATATGTATGGTGGCAAGGTGAGATCAACTCACTGAGTCAAGAGACAGGTAACCCTTCAAAAAAATTAGGTTTTGGGATAGTTACATGCTTGTGCAGAATTATGCATGGGTTGGGAAGGAATACCTGGAACAATGAACAAGTGCTGGGTCCATGCCCTGGCCTCTCACACTGAACATGAGGAGCTGGTGATGGACATGAGAAGCAGGGAGTGTGCTGAGGGACACAGTGTTTTTCAATGCATTTTCTGTTTGGTGACCTCGCAGTCATCAATTAACTACCCTGTAACTGATGCTTTTCAGAAGAGGACATTTTTCCTTCTGTGGGCATTCAAAGATAGAAAATTATATCATTGCTGTTTTTAAACCATTCACACCACTTGTGACTAGGGGAAGAAAGAATACTTGTCTATCCCTCAGCCTGAACCAGACACTTGGGGTTTTGGCAAAGTCAGTGGTTAGATAGAAGCACAGAGAGATTCATGTAGAGATTCTCACACTGATCTGTGCAGTATACGTGGTTTGAGAGGGTTCAGGAGAAAAAAAGTTTCACAATTCACTCTGGTTAAACATGACTAACAATGAGGTAATGGTGGCTCAGAAACATGTTGTAGTTAAGGTTGCACTCCAGAGACTGTGGTTAGCTTCCCAGGCTCTGCAACTGGGCCAAGTAATTACAGTGATTAATAATAATGTTTGATTTGCCAGTCACATAGTCCATTCCTCAGAGCTGGTTGGTCTGGAGGAGGGGGAGGTAAACTGTAGGAAGGAAATTGGAGCAACAAAGTACAGCTCTTGCAGCGTATAACCAAACACTGCTGGAGCCACCTCAGTCTGGTGTCAGCAATTTTCATACAGCTGCAAACTGCAGCTGTGGGTTTGTGCTGCATGGCAGGAGTTAGCCAGTGTTCTGTGCAGTGCTGGGATGGATGGGTGTGTGCCATGCAGGGCAGGAGAGCTCACGGGCTGTGCCCCACGGCTGGGGCACTGTGCTCAGCAGAGGAGGCTGCTTTGTGTGACTGAACTCCAGGCACGGTGATGCTGTGCTCTGGAGAGAGGCTGTGCTGCTTTGCAGGGCTGGACTCTACAGCCAGGATAGCATTTTGTATTTCTGAGGATGAACAGCTATGAGAACCTCACCTTTCTGTTGGGGATTTACTGGGAATGCAGCAGTAAACAGCAATGTATAAGGGGAATTGCAAAGGGAGCCTTGCCTGTAGCACTAATCATAAAACCTTAGTAATGTCCCATTGTGTGTTTCTACCCCTGCCTGGCAGTGTGCCTGTTGGGAAGGTGGGGCACACAGGAGGAAGCAGGCAAGGGCTGCTGTGGCAGAGCCAGCAGGAAAAAAGCAAAAGCCAATCCCTTGGCAAAGTTTGGCTCCATGATTACTGGAGTCCTTGGTGTCACCACAATGAAGAGGAGTTGCCATGGAAACCATTGCAAAAGATTAAGCATATCAAGGAAACCTGATTGTGAGAGAATGGTTGGAAATAGAAGAATTAAATTAATGTAGAAATGATGTTTTTGTTTCATTTCACAAGTCATGGTAGAAACCTTTACATTCACAAACATCCAATTAAGAGAGAAGTTATAGTGAAATCTGAAAGCCTTATTTCAGAGAAGCATGATTGCTCTATAATTAAAGGAAAATAAATAGTGTTTTACTATCCAAAATGAAAATCCAGTGGTGCAGACTCTGTTATTCTTCATTTTCCCACTGTAGGATCTGCCGAATTTTTTTGACATTTAAGGCAGACAGGCCGCAGTGACCCCCTGGGATATACTCACAGGTGCAGTGGCTTCCAGCCATGGAGTGGCCAAATGAATTTCAGATAGTTGGGAGAGGAAGGGAACACTTAACTCCTCATTCTCTTTTGTCACATGCTGGCCAGGGTCCTGGACCAGCTAAGCTGTGCTCATTTGCAAGTTATGAGAACAGAACGGCAAAGGTCAGCGTTTTATTCTGTCTGTGCTGGGGACTGCCTATGCCAGTCCTTGGCATAAAGCAAATGATGCTTCAAACTGTTTTATAGTGATGAGAAATTACTAGCACAGCTGGCTTAGGCAACTGGGAAGAAAGTAGGCATGGAGCTTATAACCACTCCTCCCACTTCTGGTAACACCCCAGGGACAACCAGGGAGTTGGCATCTGGACCCTACAAAGGAAACTAAAGCCAAGTAACAAGTTACAGCTTTCTTGCAGTACTTGAAAATAACTGAGCATCATGGATGGACTGGAGAATCCAACCCACTGACCCCTGCCCTTGCATCAGCACTTTGATGTGTCACAGTCATCAAGGGATTAATCTCTTAAAATGGTATTACTGGCCTAGTATAAAATCAATGACACTGGTTTCACCCTGCTGCTCTGAGAATGTTTCTGGGAAAAGGGGAGATTATGTTTCATTAGTGCAAGCACTAAACTCTGTGTCAAGAAAACACAATGAAGTGTTTGGCAACAACAGAAGACATCCCTAGGATGACAGAGTAAGTGTGTGCAGAGGCTCTCTCTTGGTTTGGAATGGATGTGTTGGATGGGCTGTGTCATTAAGGCTGCCTTGCTCAGCTCAGAGTCTCTGAAATAAAGACACTGGAACTTCTGAAGAATATGGCTCCTCCATCTCCTCCTTGGAATGACTGGTATCCATGCAGCTGGATCTGGCCACAGCCAAGGAGCTCAGGTTTGGTCTGAAAGGCCTTCATTCACTTTAAACACCTGTCCATTGATCAGTCTCCATCCAGTCTTACATATATAGAGCTCCATTTGCCCAAACAGTGCTACTTCAAAATGAAGATGTCAAGGGAGATTCATAAGTGTGTCTCAATCAGGAAATATGGAGCTGCATAATTTTTTTATTGAACCTACTTGATAACCAATGCCTTCCTTCTCTGTTTGCTTAAGGCATTGCCTGAGGTGACAGAAACTGACACCACAGAAGGCAAACATGATTACATTTTATTACTGAGTCCCAAAACTTTCATCCAGACAGTGTCCTGCACTGCACTAACCCGTGTCTTCATGAAAAAAGGCCAAATTCACTTTCCTGAAGTGTTTATGTTATCAACACTGTACTAGAAGGTAGTGAGTGATTAAACTTCACAAGTGTGTCACTTAGTGATGGAAGAGTGTTGGATATTCCACAGCAGGTCCAAAGGTTGTGTGTTGAAGATGGCTTTGGCACTGCAGCTGGACCCTTTTCATTTCCAGCTGTCACATAAAAACTGTGACACTGGGCAATCTTTGTCTCAATTTTTCAAGATCTGAGACCTGAGTACTGCATGATGCTTTTCCTAAGATACCTCTGAGGGCCCTTTGGAAAACTGAGTCGGTGCATGGGATTGTTTTAGATGTTGTGAATAGAAGTGCCCTGATACTGGGGTGATGAATGTAAAATAAAACCCCAAATAAAGAAAATAAGTACACCAGCAGACACAAACAGCTGTGCTGGTTTCCTGTTTGCATCTGGCTCCAAGTCAAGCTGCTGAGATAGCTCTCCAAAGTCCTGCATGGAGTCCTGTTCTGCTGTGACTGCCTCAGCCTAAAAATTTTGCAGTGATATTAAAAGCCAGCTGAGATATGTGCTCATATTTTGTTGCTGGAGGCAGCCAGGCTGCGTGGAGCACTCATGGTCTTGTCTTCTATGTTCAACAAGAGCAATCAAGATGTTTTCAGGATCTGGCATACAATTCAGCTTTCCTCTCAGACTTTCTCAGAAGGGGCTTGGCATTTAGTTTGTTGACTTGGTGGGTTTATATGCTAGCACTGATCAATAGCATGACAGGTAGTGTTTGTCACTGCTGCACATGGATTCTGAGTCCTGTACAGACTAGGAAAAAAAAGTACAATGAAATGAATCCATAAAAGTGTGTTTTGCAAAATAAATGCAGAAGAGAGAAAACATTTTCAGTTCTTATAATTATTTAAGCCTATATCTCAATGTGAATCTCTGTTAAGAATATACAGTGCAGTAGTTTTTTCTTTCTTCTGCCTTTCCCACACTGTTGCGCTGTTCCCTTTATTATTTCTGTCACAATCTGCTCTCTGTCCAATATGATTGCTATCCCCAAAGGTTTATTCTACATAGCAAACATCCTGTAATAGTGACCTACTCTAATAACAGGAAATTTATTTTTAAACTGCATAATGCCTGCTCCATATTAATCTGCTTCTTTTCAAAAAAAAGGAAAAAAAAAGTTTGACATGAAAATCTACTAATATTGCCCAAAGCATGATCATTTTCCACAAAATTTTATATCTTCTGAAGTTTGGAGTGTTCACTAGTTTGAGATAGCAATGAGGCATTTTTTCTTTCCTCTTCTGGTCAATAAATGCTAAATAATAAATATCAGGAAACAATCAAATCAGTCAAACATCAAAGGTCAATGCTCATCAGTCACAATCTTTTCAGAAGCAACTTTATTCTCCTCATTTCAACCAGTAGCTGCAGAAAGAAGTTAACCCTTGGAGTGCAAAGACAATAGTCTAAAATACCTTGTGACCCTCATCATACATTGCAGAATGGGTTAATTTTTATCCAACTACATTCCTCTTCCCTTCTTCCCTACCTAGCCTCACCCTTGTGATACCACTTTGGGGTCACTGCCACTGTTACCCAATGGGTGATGAGCCATCAGTCTTGGTTTTTCTCTCTCTAAATGATTTTCTTGGGAAGCAAGAAAACCCATCCTGCCAGATCCTTCTTCAAAGGGCCCAATAAGTTTGCATTCACTACATCTGCTGGAATATCTAATGAACAAGTGTAATCCTTTTGGGTTTGCTAACACAAAGAACTAATACATCTTAGACCATATTTTAATACCCTTAAGCCTGAAGGGTCACATTATCAAATCCCTGCTCTATCAAAGTATTTTCAATTGCATCTTTTTTTTTTAATGCCTTTAAACATGACTTGACAGTACTTCTTCCAGATCCATTTTATATTCTGCATTGCCTGCCTCAAGGATATCATATGCATCTCTCTCTTAATGAAGTTGAGCTCTGTATGGACTACCAGGCTATTTTCTCCCAGATAAATCATCATGTGTGCCCCTGTCAATGCATCCAACGTAACCCACGGATGAGAACACCAGCTGATTTCCACTAGTCTGTCTCTCTTCCCCGTGTATCCCAGCACTCTGTACTGCCCAGCCAGCCCCTAGTGCTTCCCTCAGCACTGCTCTGACACTGATCACCTTTATGCTTCATGATTTTCCTTTTCATATGTCAAGTGGGGCCTCATGCACTCAGACTATTTTGCGGGAAAGAAAACTTGTTCTCTGTGTTAGGCTATCTGAGAATTCAAACAGAAAATAAAATTTAGCAAAACTTCAACATAGTTTTCCTTCCCAGCTTGGCCAAATCCTTCTTCAGATAAAATACTCACAGAGCTGTCACTGATTCTGACAGGAAGTATGTGCTTAACGCTTTGCATTGGTGCTTTCCCATGTTAGCATTCAGTTTGGACAATATTTAACAATATTGTCTTAATGTTAGAACTGAGACAGAGTGTAAAGCCATTAACTTTTGTATCTGTTGCCAAAATATCCTGGGAATGAGCTGTCTGCCACCAGTTATAGTTGATAAAATGTGTATGTTGTCCACTGTCTGATGGGCCACTGCCCTCCTACTAGAGAGTTTTGAGTCATTAAAACAGATACCAAAGGTGTGGTTGGCTGTGCTTCCCAATCTCTAGGTGTATAGTGACTTTGAGTCGAGTCTAATTAAACTTCTAAAAAGATGACAAATGTCCTTTCCAATTATTGGATGTATTTGCTTTTGAAATGCCAGTGCATTTATGGAATCCCTGTAGGGGAGTGGGAAGGGTTGGAGCTGCTTGGCCTGTGTTATGATGAGCTGCAGCCTGTGCCTCCCTGCTGCCATGGTGACAATTGGGAACCAGTGCACAAAATCCTCCACACTCCCAGGGACATCAGGGATATTGACAGGAAAACTTGTGTTTGTATAAGCTTCTGTCACCCTTTTTCAACTTTTCCTTCTTTCTGGCTAGGCAGGATTAAAAGTGTGCTAGGAAAAAAGGGATGGGGGAAAAAAAAACTCAGTGTGTTCCCTGAATGCATGTCTAATTTCTTTAGTGTGAGATATCTTCCCTTCTATTTCTGTTTCACATTTTAATAATTGTATTACACACAATAAAAATGATAGACAAAAGTCTATCAAAACATTTTGGGTTTTTATCCATTTCAACATATGCATTTTCCTATCCAAAAGGAGAACATCTGTATTCATGAGAACCCTGCAAATGACAAAAAATTACAAAAAATGCAAAATTTCACAGACTTCCTTAGTTGTGCATGTTCTGCCATGTAGACTGCTGTACCAATATCCTATCAATTTTCCTTAGAATTATTTTCCATATAAGCAAAAGATAAAAAAAACTCTCTGATATTTTGTTGTAAAAAAAATTGTACCAGTTCAACACTTTTGCAATAAAGAAGAGATGGGCTAACTTCTAGAGAAAGGCCTCCTCTCCTGCTGGTATAATCACAATATTTATGTAAAAGTAAGGATTGCACCTGTTACAATCACTTGTTTACACCCTTATAAAACAAAACAATATTTTCCCCCTCAGATCTAGTTCCAGCATTCAAATCTTTGCAAAGACAGCTGAATCCTGGGGTCAGATGCAGTGGGGCAGAGCTTCCCCCTTTCTGGCATGAAAGCATTTCTGCATTTTTATACTGAGCAAGTCAAAGCTTGTAAAAAGTAATTTATGAACTTGGATAGGAATCTGTGCTTGAAGAGAAAACAGTTGGTGTGATTATTGACAATAATGAGGAAGCAGGTGGGATACTCTTCAGTTTCCACTGACAATATGCAATGGATGAATAGAAATGAAACTTGAAACAGAACATTCTTTTCTTGGCATTTGTATTGTCAGAACAACTTTGACCTTTAACTGGTACATCCAGTACTTTTGCCTAGGTGCTGTGCATGGAGTACATTTTGCTGGCAAGGATGACCTAGTATTAAGAGTTTATAACTTTCTCTTGGCCCCTAGTTGGGCCAAATAAAAAATATTGAGGAACTAGATCAGAGAGAGAACTAAAGATTTCGAAGGAAAATAATACATCCTATGAAAAACAGTGGTACAGAGGTGAAGGAAATGGAGGCAACAGCAGCCAGTTGAGATAGAAGAGGATTTTGGGTTGCAAGTAAGCTCTGGAAGTTGTCTGGCCCACCATCCCAATCAAAGCAGCAACAGAAGTTCACTTACAAAGAAAAAAATTGAAGAAAAGGCATTTTTCTGCAGTAAGCTGTTAGCCTTCTCTTTTTTCTGAGACACAAAGTACACAAGGTGCATATAAAGCCTACCAGTCAATGCCCAGAATGCCACATTAAACAGACCTCTGTATCAATTGCTTTTACTTCCAATTACTGCTTCCCAACCCAGCTCCTGCTCCCTGCAAAGGCTAACTGACTGACGCTGCTGAAGTCACATAAGTGCTGATAATACCAAGAATTTGGTCTGCACTTTATCAGCAGCCCTCAAATCTCATTACCAGGTGGATAGACATCATTATCTCTTTATCCCGTTGGGAATAACAGTGTGCAGAGAAGTTCCTTGCTGAAGGTCATACAGCAAGTCACTGTAAGAGTCTGAAAGTGGAATTAAGGTCAGTTATATCCTCATCACAGACACTCACATGTTGATAAAGCTGTTGGCATTGCACCCATGCAGTTATCAGGACCATTAACTGAACCCCCTCATAGGGGGAATGGGAGGGCTAGTGAACAAGAACTGTCAAATGTACCTGTCTAGAAAGATGTTCTCTGTCCTGAAAGATAAGAACTAAGCTGGTGTTTATGTGATGCTTAAAATTCTAAGGCTTTCTAGTGTTTCCTCTTGATGTCACTTTTTTTTTTTGCTGTATAGTATGATCAGAGTGACCACAAAAAAATATTTCTTCTCCCTCAGAAAAAAAACAAGGGTAGAAGACACTTAAAACTGAAAGTGTTGCTAAAGTCAGTAAATAAACCTGAACTCAAACGTGCATTTCAGGTGTATCGGCTATGGAAGACTCCTAAAGATAGTAAGAGTGGCTACTAAAGCTTACCTCTGCTATGATAAAATGTGTTGCCTGCTGAGAGAATGTTTGTCTGGAGCAAAAAATCAATGGATCATGGCTATTCCTCACTGTTATTTATTTTAGAACAGATGCAGTTCGAACAGTGGTGCATTTGATCTACCAAAATCCAGTAATTTTTTGCTACTATTTCCATTGGTGAGTTTTATTTCATTTCTTTGTCATGCCTTTGCAGGTTCAGGCAGATCTTTCTGTTTATCTATGCAAATATTTCATTCATTGACTCTTTATTTTCTTTGTTTCTTTCGCAGGAGGTATCTTTATTCATTGCATATCTAAGTCCTTTTCTTTAAGCTCTCTAGCTATGTAATACAATATCATATATATAATATATAGAGATATAATCCCTCAATTTATTCCAGTCTAGGAAAAAAAAAACAACAGAAGAAAGGCTCAGGGTATGTCATAAGATTTATTTCCACTTCAGCATTTTAGACAACAGATGATCCATTTACAAAGCAGTGATGTCTGTCCAAGACTGGACTTCCTGACAAATGGATGTACAAGGGAAATACACATTCTGAGTATGATTTCTGATTACCTCTGACAGGTACCTGAGGGTGTCTGTCTCTTTACAGCTTGAGAATCTTTGTATATTTTTTTATGTAAACAATAAAGTCCTGCTGAATTGAACTGAACTGATAAACTTCAGGGATGAAATGAGGTCCTGATTGTTGCCAAGAAAAATGGTATGATGTTTGGTTATGTTATTAATCTTGAGAAAATGCTTTAGGGTAAAAAATCGTTGTTTCAAGTATATGTGAGTACTTTTGAAAAAAGTAGAACAGCTGAGAGCAGTAGAATAGAGGCAACTTTAAAAAGAATGGAGGACTTTTTTTTTTTTATTCAAGCTGCTTAAAATTAATTTAAATGTCTGTTCCTAGTGTAGTGTCTAAGATAAGCTACAGATATTCACAGTTGCCAAGAAGGTGAAGGTGCAGTGAAAACACCACTGGGGGAATTAATTTCAACCTATTATTCTTCAGCATGTGTATTGTTCACAGTATAATTCTATTACCAGACACTATACTGAAATGGAGTAGGCAGAGCCAGTTGGAGTATGGGGATCCTGAACAGATGCTCACAACAGCGCATTCATTTTCAGCCACCATACAATATGCAAATCTTTAGACTGTGATTTATAATTGACCTTAAAACCTACCATCTACATGCCCCAGTTCCTGTGAGTACCCCTCTCAGTTTTCTTGCCAGTTTTACAATAAAGCATCTCATCACAAAAGTTTCACAAATAATTTAGTCATCAGTACTTTGAGAATTTTTTCCTTTCTATTTCAGAATTAGCCCTATTCCAGGCTAATAATTACAACGAGCTTGTGACATTCCTTACCTAAGGGTAGAGCAATGCCTTAATAAACAGAAACAGTTCCTTTTTTATGGTTTATAGACATAGAGCCATTTGAGGGGGCAAATGGGACTTCTTTGATTTCTGTTGTACCTACTTTTTGATGATAGTGGGGCAGAAGCAAATGTAACTGTTTCACTGGCTCATCAGGGTCTGGTGAGGAGCAAAAAGGGACAAGGATAGGGAAATTTCTTGCCTTAGGCCATGGGGTGTTAGCAGAGTCAGCCTGAGACAGCCAGCACTGGATGTGAATGTCTGGGCAGTGGAAGCAGACTGGCTGCTCTAACTTACCCAGAGCACTTGTTCATGTCCATGGCTGTAACACGATCCTCTGCAGAAACCCAGCAACCCGGATCTGACGGGAAGGGCTGAAGGAAAGGGCTGCACCTCTGCCTCTGGCCTTCTGCATGTGTGACTAGAATAGAAGTAACATCATGATGGATTTCCTGTGCTGATGCTCCTTCCTATCCTGTCCCTAAAATAATCCTGTTTCAACCCAAGAATACTACTGGGAGTAGTAGAGGAGATGAAAATGGCAGCAAGCCATGCAGCCAAGACACTCCCTGAGCACAGTGAGAGCTGGAGATGGATCAGCTTGATCATACAGCTGTTGAGCACTATTGACCTTCTCTGCCTCTTTTCCTTATCACTGAGTACAAACAGGTATTGAGGAAACCTGGCACAATGGGTAGAAGGTACCTTTTATCCATTGAAATTTACAGAATGTGGGCATTTCCTTTTACCCATTTACAGAATGTGGGTATTGCCCTGTTTTGTGGGGATCTAAAAATCCGGAAATGCTTCTGCTGATTTTATTCAAGGAACTGTTTCCTGCAGTCTTTCCTTCACATTTTGAATTTTTTTAATCTGAGAAATTCTGCTGAACAGAGAATGTTAAAATGGCCAAGATAAATACCATTCCACTATGCAAAACTATTCTGTGGAACTATGAAACTTACTCAGCTTACCAGGAGGTTCAGAAAGGGATAATAGGACCGGAAATTGAAATTAACTAAGACATCTGTAAACAGGGATCTAGCTAACATTTTTGGAAAATTAGAAATCAAGAAAAGAAGTCCAGCTATCCAAATATTATTACCCCAACTATTTAATTTACTAAGCACACTTGCATTGTGTTTATATTGTATAGTGCATTGTATTTAACAGGGGCTTCGAATATTGTCTCCTGGTAGAAAGGAAGTTGTTAAACAATTGTCCTTTTACATCTGTCAGCTCAAGGCTATTCATATTTATTCTAGTGGAAGCTGAACCTTTCAACTATTTCCTCACATTCATCTGTCTTATCCCTCCCACGACAGACAGTCCTCCAAAAAAAAAGTCTGAGACTTTTGCGAGTGACAGGTTACTATGTGCAACTCTGAACTCCCCACATCGTACCCAATATAAATAAATAGATTAGATGTTCTCTGATTATAAGAAGCCTTGTCAGAAAAATGCTGTTACACATTTCTGTCATGCAAGATAATATTAGGCACCAAAAGGATGACATGTTACACATTTTGAATAGGCCTAGCTCATGCCTAATGCAGAACTCACTCAAACATTGTAGTTTTGAAAGTTTGGTTCAGGCTGATAATAAATGACCTCATAGTCCACTAATAAGAGATTGTGGGAAAGGGGGAGAGAACAGAGGAGACAAAACCTAATGAAGAGTGAAAATACAGAGACTGAAAAATGAAGGGAAGAACATTCATCCATCCTTATTACTTACACAAAAGTAAAAACAGGATAAGAAAAACTGCTGAAATATAGACCAAAAAAAGTGGTTTCTGGCATCTCTCAGCTCTGCAGAAACATTCCTGATAATTTGTACTTCACACAGGAAATCATAGCCACATATGTCATTTTGAGAAATTCAGGCTTCTGAGATTTGAAAAGTTCCTCTATTTTTTCCAGCACAATACAGCTACAGTGCTTTAAATTATAAGGGAGTAAATCAAGAATAAAAGACTTGACTTCAGTGAAATTTGACTGGATTTATGTTCTTGTAATTGAAAGTCTTGTTGGTGAAGAGTCATGGATGTTACATATACTAGTTCCCAAATGCAAGAGAGCTGATGGGTTATCTCTACAACACGAATAATGAGACTATTCCTTGCATTTTTCAGGGAAGAAGTAATTTGTATGAGTTTTTCTTTCATTTATTTCAAGTAACAATGAACAAACACTCTGAAAATGTCAGGAAGGAGAAACAGCAGCAGGGATCTGGCAAAACCAGCACATTAAGTTGCTCTGTTAATAAACTGATCAAGGCCAGAGCATAGGCACAGGCATTGGCCAGAGGCAGCCCTGCCCCTTCCCACTGCTCTGCCAGGCACGGCGTGGGCTGGGTCCAGGTCCTGGCACACGGCTGGGGCAAGGCCACCCTTTGTCACAGGGGTTTAGCTGTGAGGGTTTGGGCAGTTCCTGCCACCTGGCACAAAGCTTGGAGAACCAGCCCCAGCTTGTTTTATATAGATGTGGTTGGTCAAGTTACTCAAGGTCATGGGAGGGAAATGAAGCGCAGCCACTTTGGGAGGGGAGCAGTGCTTGGCGAGAACTCTTTCTCCATATCAGTAAGCACCTGGAAAACATCTGATGAGCAGTGAAGAAGTTAGGTTGGGCCAGGTCTCACTTTCATTAATTGTTGGTTTGGGGTTTTTTCTCCACCTTTTTAGGTGTGAACACAGTAGGCTAAGACAAAACCAATTATCAGGGCAGTTTCCTTGGGAGTGGGTTGGAAGGCTGAAACAGACATTGTGTACCTCAGGGCAGAGCAGCAGCATCTCAGAATCCCAGTATATCCAAGAAGGAGGAGGGCAGCTGAGGGATTTCTGTATCAGATCAAGAGTAGATCAAATGTAACTTCATGGAACCCACAGTTCCACAGACCTCTTACACACTCAGATCTGAGGAGTGGGTGTATCTGTCTCACCCACTGGCATAATGCTAACACTTATATGGTCCTGGGAGAAAAGCACAAAGGGAATCCACAAACGTCTCTCTTCCTCACAGTCTGCCCATACTGATCCTGCTACGACTCCCTGCCCTGCTCCTTCCCCATCCCCAGTAAGCCCACTGACTGCATCATCCCCTCCCACTGTCCCTCCTTCCCCTTCTGCATCCATGGAGTTTCTTCAGTTTGTAAACTCTTTGGGGCAGTGGCTGCTCATTTGAGTACAGCCCTAATGGACACTGTTCTTGGCTGGCCCCAAGGCACGATCACAATAAATGTGAATACAACAATAGTGACAAACATCAACATTAGTAATTACAATAATTATTATTGTTATTATTATACAGTCACCAGAATGATTTGGTAATTATTTGCATAATTTGTATAAATAATTTGCATAAGCAGAATAAAAGACTGCTCCCATATCCAGAGATCTCAACCATAACGTTTTGTTCCCTGTATGTGCCAAGGATTCCCACTGGTGTCAGTGGGAGATTTTTTCCTTGCTTATTCTCAAAACCAATTGCTCTGATGACAGAAATCAGTGGGAGTCCCAATAACATGTGGCTTCATCCAGTGGGGTGCTGAAGGTGCTTTGCTACCCCTGTCTCCAATTAAGCTCTTTAGAAATGAAGGTACTCAGCACTCTTCAGAACCTTCTTATGATGTGCAGGATTGAGCCCCTCAAGACAGCTGTCTTTGGGCTCTGACTATGCAAAGTGAGCAGAGATTTTTTCCTTCTTCATTTTAATTGTCTATTTACAAAACAGATTCCAGCAGCTCAAGAGCATTTATGGCCTAATGGAGAAAGCCACAGTGGGTGGCTTTTTGGCTCTCAAAAAGGGAGAGCCTCATCAGTGGCAGCAGGAGGAAAGTACACACTGCAGGCAGGGCAAGGAGCGCTGGGGGAGCAGAGACGACTTACAGAGGTGTTTGCAGAGTGCTCTTCCAAAGAGCCTGGCACTGCCTCCAAGCTGCCAGTCTTAGGGGAAAAACACTGTATTTCAATGTAGAGCACAGAATAATCTGAGAAGCACCAAATGTCTGTGACAGTATGTGTTGTCATTTCAAGGGTGCAATTTCTGGGGCTTCTTGCACATTTTTTAGTTTACAAGCTCTTTCAGGATGTGCCTAGGTCTCCCAGTGAGGGATGTAATCTCTGGCACATGACATTAGGGCACTTCACTCCAGAAGCAATATGAAAATTAAGTCAGAAGAATGCTGAGGAAAGAGCTGTGACATGAAAAGCTGACATAATATGGGATGGCAGGGCAGAAACTTCAGGTTGCCACAGAAAAGCACTTCTAGGCTTAGGATTTGTGGCTTAATGCTGAGCTAAATTTCATATGTTGAGACAGTTTGACTTTTCTTGTAGAGAAAAAAGAGTCAGCCTGAGAGGTTAAAGACTGCAGTGCAAACTGTCCAATGCCCAGAGAAGTGAGGCCTCTCCCTGGGCTGGGCTGCTGTGCAGGGGAGCCCAGCAGTGCCAGATGAACGCGCGGTGTAAAGCCTGTTCATCTGTCTCAGTACCAGCTGGGTTAGATTAGACTGCAGGCAAAGGCATGTTTTCAATGTTTACTTTCTTGTTGGGTAGTCAGTGCTCCCTTTTGCTTCTGGAACTGCTCTGGTTCTGTGGCCGGAGTGGAGAGCAACAGGACAGGCTGCAATTGCTGCTATCTAAACACATCATTAAATACAGGCATGCCAGATCTTACAGGCATCTGGCCTTCCTGCACTTGTTTGACTTAGTCATGAGCAAGTTAGAGCTTGCTTCCACTCCACAAAAATGCATCCGCACAGAGGGGAGAATTTCAGCTGCTTAAATCTCAAAACCAGCAGAAAAGATTATTTATTGTGTGACACTAATTTTTTCTTGCCTCTGTAAAACTGATTCTCACCTTGGTTATGAGGACGTTCCACAGCTCCTCACAAAAGTTAGTTCTAATTAATGACCTGTGACTATGATGAAAAATATAGTGACCTCTCTGACCATACACCCAGACCTACTCTCAGTGCCTGCATTTTGTATTTATTTTATGGCCACAATAAGGATGATTTTGGGTTGGTTTCTCGTGCTGACAAACCTTTTAACCCAGCTATTCAGCCACCTCAAAAACCTCTTTTCTTCCTCATAAACCACAGCCCTACACACTATCAGCTGCAGAGTTAGGTGGGTTTAAACAAATGCCATATTACTACCCCTTGGGGAAGGTCTGATTGTGTACCTTGAACCATTTGTTTCACTCAAGATTTTAGTTTTGAATATTGACACATGATCTAGAAGGGAAGATGTTTCTGAATCATTATCTGCCACCTTTAGAAAACCCTATATGCCTAGGAGAAGATTTTAATCTGTAAAGTTCAAAATGCTAATCCAGCTTTAGTGGAAGATAAAGGTAAGTATCCTGTACACTAACTATGGGAAAACAAGAAATCCCTACAGATTTTTCCCCATTTCACATTTTATGTGTGTTCTCATATACACAGACATTATTCCCAAGGCCCTATCTTTTTCTTTTCTTTTAACTGAAAAAACAGCTTAGTGCCTTTAAGTCAGAAAAGAATCTGTTTTCCAAGTTTTTCTTGAAGTAAATCTCCATTTTTTTCAGCTAATCTCCTGGTAATTGCTTAATCTTACAGAGTTAATTTTCTCTTCACTGTATTGCTATCTTCAGATTGCCAAAACTGATGCCAAAACTGACTCATAATAGATGCTCACTCAACATTGTTTTTGCATTATACATTATAGGGGTCAGGATGTGATTACATTATTAGATTTTATACATGAAAGAAGAAACTGCATTTGAAGAATCAGTTGAGAGGAGAGGGGGAAGGCAGCCTTTGTGTCCTATACTGAAAGACTAATCCTTAAGGCATGATTTTGTGTATAACCTTGGGTTTTTGCACCTGCATGAAACTAAAGGCATTTACATGTCTAGCTATTATACCTGATTGCTGGTTAATTATGCATGTGAGAATGGAGGTGGGGGAGGGAGGAAAATAGATGTAAAAATATTTTTTTCTTGGTGTTTTAGATAAACCAAGATATTTCCCATATAAACCCTTTACAAGAAAAGGCATTTGGCAGGGAAGTGAGAGGTATGGCTTATGAATACCAACACAAATACCATTTTCTAGCCATGGCATCTGAACATAAGTGAAAACGTGTTAAATACTCTCCCAGCCAATTTCAAAGCCAACGAATCTTGATTTTTTTTTTCTTCAGTCATTAAGGGCTGGAGAAGAAAATGCATATGTTTCAATACCAAAGGTACAGCAGGTTATTTTGCTCATGCCTTTGTCAAGCAAGACTATTTGCTTTAGGACTGTGCTGTTCTAAAACTCCTTATCCTCGCTTGAAGCAGCAGTGTGTGGAGTATGGATGATTTGTCATCCTCAACACTGTAAATCACAGCTGCATCAAAGACACTTGATAGAGGGAGAGGAGAAGATAGAAAATATAGTATTAGGGCTCCTGTATTTTTATTACTCTAGAGAGGATAAGAAAAGGGAAGAAATAAGAAAGATACATTGTGTTTGTTCAGCAATAGAGTATGCATCCATGAGAGCTGACCAAATGCTCACAAATACGCTCATTTTATCTGGCATTATGTAGAAGACATTTTCGGGGATGCCAGGTTACTAAGTCCTCAAATCCATTTACTGTGACCTGGAACAGTTGTTGATTTCCATTTCAATAGTTATTAAGGTTTTTTTCTAACCATCAACGAAGCTTGAAATAAATACATTTTATTAGAGTTGGCAAGTCTGAGAACAGATGTGAGATCTCCCATAATCTAAAGGCAGGGAGCCCATGGGACAGCAGTGTTCAGGACAAGGGCTGTTTCCTTCCAGAAAGCATTGGCTGTGGAAATTCTCAAAGTGTGTGAGGTCTGCACACATTTCAGTTGTGTAAAAGGAGAACTGAAAGGTATTTTACCCAGTTCTGGTGGTTGTCATTTTATTCTGTTAATGCGCAGGAAGATATAATGTCATGATATATTTGTCTGCACTTGTTTGTGATGCCTAGTCCAGATTGCTCATACATTTTACAGTACTAGACCCCAAAACCCAGACCCATAAATCACAAAGAACATCTGCTATTCCTTTGTGGGAAGGATCTTAAAAGAGTGTCTTCTGAGCATCTCTGTTGCATGTCATTTATTACAAGTGGGCCCTCGGCCTGGAATAAAAGAGACCTCCTACATCCTCTTCCCCAGGCAGCAATTAACTGACCTCATCTTCCCGCCCCCTTCATCAGCCCCCACAACCAATTATCCCAATCAGCCTTCTTGAAGAAGACAACTGGGTAAACAGGTGGACCATTATTCTAAACAGTTTTGGGCACTTGAAAAAAAAAGTTTAATGCAACAGGGTACTTATACAATAGAGGCTGATACTGTAGAGAAACTGAGTTATGTAAGAGTATTTGATTGCAAAGATCATTATAATTTTTTCATTATCTTTTTTTTCTTGAATACAAGTGTGTATACATGTGCCTATGTGTGGAATAAAATTGTGTAGGTCTTTTGAGGTCTTTCCAATTTACTGGATTGATCTTTTACAAGTAGTAGCAATTCTATGTATCAGTTGCTGGCCTCTCAAAAATAATCTCTTGATAGGACAGTATAGCTTCTGACTACTGTCAGAAAAGAATATGTTCACAGAGGCTGACTTCAGCCCACAGGGTCAAATAGTAATATGGTAGGGGGTAGCAAAATAGGGTTAAGTACAGCAGAAGTGGTTTTGTTCCCTGGACAGTCATAGGCCAATGGTGATGACTATGCAAACTCTGTCATGCAGGTGAGAGAAGCAATTAAGATTCTCCCTGGAAGAAGACAGCTGAAACAATAGATGCTACTGTCCAAATCACTGTCCTTGGGGCAGGCCTTGACTAAAGGAGAAGAAGGGGAGATTTCCCGAATGGGAAATAAACATTGCTTCGATTATACGAGTACAGAAGGAGAAGATGAACAGAAAGTGGCCTAACAAAAACAGGAAGATACTGACCCTGTGGTCTTGAGAGAAAGCAGAAAGAGAAACAAGGACACAAAATTGGCAGTACCCAGATTTGAACTTTTGGACAAAAGAGTATTTCTATTGGTCTTGAGAAAAATGAAAGCAGAAAAGTAGAATATACAAAAGTGAAAAACAGTGATTTGTTTCATCAGTGCTACCAAAACAAAAATACTCCTGAGGTCTAAAGGACTAAGAAAAACATATGATAGATGCAAGAATGAAAGTGCTGAAGAATATTGTCCAGATAGTAAGTACAGAAAGCATTCTCATATATTTTTTGAGTTTTTTTGTTTTCTGTGCAGTTGTCAGCTTACAATCAGTTTAAGCTATATGAAACTGCTGTATCAAAGTGTGTATGAGCATATGGCTATAGGAGTTCATGAGCTTGTGATAAACAGAAAACTGATACCACACTGACTATAGTGTGCACATGCACACATTCGATTAATTTCGCAGATTGTGCCTCAGATCTCTGAGAACTAATGCAAAAATAATAAGTGTCCAGCTTCATAACATTTTCCAGACAGTCAATCTTTTAGCAAAGTAACAAGTTTACCGACTGCATTCTTCTTGGCTGGCTTAAATTACTTCAATAGTCAAAATGTCCTTTCTCAGCTTCCACTGTGAAATATGGGAAATCAGGAAAGTAGCTGTTTCTAATCCAATTGTTTCAAAGTCCATTCTGAAATCTGTACCCTGCCAAATCAATGGCAAAGCTCCAACAGACTGAAGTGGAACCCAGATTTTATAGATGATCTGGGATAAAGGAGTGATTTTTCAGGCTTTCACAATAAATATTTTAATATGCAGCTTATTTATGTACTGCTACAAAAAAAGTTAAAGTTCTTAGCATTCTTTTATTGGTAGCATTTTGCCAATGTCTAGTGGAGGGCAATGAAAATGATTAAGGGATGGAGCATCTCTCTTACAAGGACAGCCTGAGAGTTGGGTCTGTTCAGCCTCAAGAAGAGATGACTGAGAGGGCACCTCCTCCCTCTCTATCAGTATCTGGAGGGAGGGTGTCAGAGGATGGAGCCAGGCTCCTCTTGGTAGTGCCAAGCAAGAGGACAGGAGGCAATGTGATATAAGACCCCTGAATACGAGGAAGAACTCCTTTCCTGTGTGAGTGACCAAGAAGTTGTGGAGTCTCCCTCACTGGATTTGCTCAAGAACCATCTGGACACAGTCCTGTTCCCTGGGATGACCCTGCTTGGCCAGGGAAGTTGGACCAGAAGACCTAGTGTGGTCCCTTCCAACCTCACCTGTTCTGTGTGATTCTGTGACTTTGTGATTATACTTAGTATTCTGCCAGTTCACTAGAGAGGAGCTCCAAAAGTACATAAAAACATCAGGCCTTATGTTAACAGAGCTTGGAAAACATACTCTGGCCAAGGAAGATGTAGCTGGTTTTGTAACTAATGTCTCAATCTACTGGAACATTTTTGCTATGAACGAAGACTATTGTCGTGCTTTATTTGAATAATCTAATGGAAATAGATCCCCAAAACTAGAAGTTTTGAGTTGATACATTGAAGCTTGCTTAAATATTTTCTACTGCATTTGCCATGTTGCATTATTATTAATCATGCTATTAGCAATATCAAGTGACCTCTCTCTTGCAAAAAACACCAAGCTCTTGTTTCTAAAGCACTCAATTGCATAGCAGATAAGTATTATTCCCCCATCTTATAGACATGGAAGCAAAGAGGAAAAAGCATATTTTTCAAGGCCAGGAGCTCGTGTGTTCTGCATCTTAGTCGAGCTTACTATGCAGTAGGCCATACAGCTTCCAGCTGGTTGCTGATGATTAGGTATTTTTATAGCAAGCTCTTTGTAATTCTTAATTTTTCCTAAGGTAAAGCATTAGTGCTTGCCTCTAATGTCTATAAAATGCTAAAGCTGTTAAAACACAGTTTTTGTTGTATGTCATCCAATTTGCAGTTGGGAAATGGTAAAATTTGCTTAAATTGAAAACATATGTTGTGCTGGAAAGTAGGTAATGGAATTGCCACCTTTGCATATTTGTGTTCCATGCCTTTTCTGCAATTTACACAACAATAAACTGAACTAACAAAGCTATTTTAGCCATTATAGATCATTTTATTTGGTGATATAAGGATCTTCATGCTAGAGCTGGACAGGAAACATTTTGCATGTCTTGTAAAAGCTTTCTTGATTTCAAAGCTGTTCCTGTTTGAGATCAGGTGAACCTAGAGGCTACTAAAATGTGGTATGAAAGAAGCTCCTCACCCTCAGCCCTCCTCCACCCCAACCTGGCATAAGCAAAGGGTTCTCATTCAGTTTACGAGAACGCTTGGCTTAGAGAACATGGTACTTTCTGATCTTCACCAGAAACTCCATACTTTATAATGGTTATAAGCATTTTAAGAAAAAAAAATTAAATTAACTTTTTTTCATTGATTAAAAAAATGTGTTTCAAAATTTCTGTCAAGCACCCCTTTATACTTTCAGCAAACATGCTGTGGCTGAGATATGTCTCCCAAGAGACTTTGGGCTGAGAGATTTTCTTACTCTCTCCACTCAGAAATGGGTATGTTTTCTGATATTTATTTTATGAATCACAATCAGCCACCCTTAAAGTGTGGATTCAGAATGTGCTGTGAGAAAAGCTTGTGACACAATTGTAACACAATTTCTCCATTGCTGTCCTTCCCCTTTCTTCTTTCTCTGCTACTGTCTCACTGTACTTGTTAAGTGTCTAAAGGAAAGGTTTTGCATTTATCTTCAAACCAATGTGTCTTAGGCATTTCATTTTGTTCTGATGTGTTAAATTTTTCTTTTAAACCTTCACTCTTACCCTCCAGAATTTCTTTCTGCTTTACTTGACTGTTTTCTTCCTGTCATCTTTTCCTTTTTTCTTTCTATTTGTGACTGTCATTGCCTATGGGACGGGAAATGGCTGCAAGCCAAAAGCCAGAGAGCAATCATAAAAAGCTATCAAAGGATGAGTAAAAGATGAGAGTAAATATGATAGTGCTGTCTTCTGAAAGTGTAATTACAGCACCTACCTGTCTCGCCTGGCTATAGACAAGATATCTCTGGGACTGTTGGAAGGACAAAATTGTATATCTGTTCAGACAGATACATGACTAATTCTGAATGACCACTAGTTCAATCACATCTGAGAAACACCAGGCACATGGAGGAAAATACTCTGAACTTTCAACCCATACCTAGTTCTCCAGCTGAGGGGGGACAGGAACTTGTGAGAAGACCTGACAAGTGTAAAGACTTGGATTAGATAACAGAATTTTTTTTTCACTAAATAATTCCTCATCTATAATGCTAGAAACTTTGCATTGTTGAAAAAATATGATGACAGAAAACATTTCAAGTACACTAATAATCACTTTCTCTCATTGCCCAAGAGTTTAAATAAGCTTCTGTTAACGTGAACCCATTTGCTGAACAAAAATTGCTTATCTTTTTGTTGCATTGTTCCCCTGTTATTGTTATCATAGTTGTTGCTATTATAATTAGTCCCATTGCTTCTGCCCTCGTGCCCCAGACATGATAAAAATCTGATGCTCTTTAAGAATTCCTGTTGTAAGAAACTCGTGCAAATCAACCTCAGAAGGGTCCCCTTTCTCTTTCCACTGAGCTTTACTCCCGTATATATTTCAGATCCATACCTCAAGGATACCCCTGACCTTTTATAGCCAAATATTTCAGCCTTAACAACTAAGCTAGATTAGTATTGATAGGTCACAATGGAGAATACTAGTGAATCATGCACCTCTGTATCATGTATTTTCATGTAAAATTCTATTAATGTTGATGTCATACCATTTTCTTTGTTATATATTTAGAGCATTGCCTAAACCACTGGATTTCTAATCTGTGATTGAGAAGTCTGGATAACAACACCACCAGAATAACGTTTTTACAACATGTTTGGGGTTCAAATGCCAGATATACTCCTTTAAAATCTACCAACAAGTACATTAAAATTGGTTTGGGCAATTACTGGAATGCAAAGTGTATAGTTGATTTACTGTACCAGGAAAAAAATGTATCTGCCTCTTCTATATATAACTCACTACAATTTGCTTTCCCATGGTGAGGCAGAAGTAACTGAATAAGAGTATTATCCTCTGACTGTGTCTATGGAATAAACCAGTGTCTCAACACACTCGTGCTTGCCTTAGGAGGCCAGCATAGGGATCCAGTAGTGTTATGAGCTTAACATAGTTCGCCTTTACAAAAAATCACGTCAGAACTGTGTTCGCCATGTCGAGGAACATTTTGACATGACCTCATGCTGGAAGCAGCTGCTTGATTAGAGTGACTTCTGGAAGAAGTTTGTCTGTGTTCTGCTTCAATACATTCTTTCTTTTTCATCATTATGCTAGAGGTGTGCTTTAACTGCAAAGACCAGATCTGTATTCAAACTTCTTCAAAGTTGGGGAGTATTTGATGTCTAAGGGCAAATGAAGGTTCTGCACGAAATAAGGTTGCAGGCAAAGGCACGTAGCAATTACTTTGAGATGCGGGATGAGAGTTCCTTGAAAAACGTTGATGCTCTTGTTCTTTACTTTGTTTATGGCTCTAGGGATGAGTTTCAAGTGGCAAAAGAGTGGAAACAGGCCAGGATATGTCTCTGTTGGACACTTGCTGTCCCAGATGTTCTTTCAAAGCTCTTTGTTTATATATGTCTATGTCTGATTTTCTGCCACAGCAAAAAAAAGTATTCCCAGAGAAAGCAGATATTCTCATAGTCTCTGGAGGCAAAATCAATGCAGCGCATCAGACTGTGGCTTTGAAGTTCCAGCACAGGCTGGAGAATAAGCTTGAAGGAGAATTGATACACAGACTGGATGAGAGGTCAAATATCCTCGAATCCTGCTGGCTGCAGCTCTTGCTGCTGACACTAAAGGAGAGTGGCAGGTTCATGGCAGGACGTGGTGGCACTGACTGCAATGAACCTGAGCTGCCCGTGCAGAGCCCCTGGCAGCTGAAAAAAGCCTTGGGGAAAGGAATAAGTCCAAAAGGGAATACCAAGACAGACACAAACAAGACAATAAAGGATGCAGGATATTATATACTGTCTTATATATATAGTTACATACAGTATTCTACTGACATAAATCACACTATGATTCAGCTTTATCTCTCTGGTCATTAACATCCCTGGTATGCACAAATTTAGCTGATTTTACTCAGTTTCAGATTAGCAATTTAAGGAACCTGGGCTGCTCAGCATCTTTTTCCTTCCTGAGTCCCTCTTCTTTCTCTCCGTTATGCCCGTGTCTCTTGTACTGGGGAGCCCAGAACTGGACACAGTACTCCAGCTATGACCTCACCTGTTTTGAAAAAATAGAAAGGATCACCTTCCCAACCTGCTGGCCATACTTTGCCCAGTGCAGCCCAGGATAACAGTGACCTTCTTTGCAGCAAGAGCACGTGGCTGGCTCATGCTGCCTTGTTGGGGGTGGTGCTGAAGGCCAGTTTCCCCACTGATTTCTTACTGGCCACCAGCGAGAGCACATCACCAGACGTTGCTGCCTGATTGCTCAGGAGAAGCAGAAAGTTTGCTCCCCAGAAAGTTTCCCGGGTGTTTCTGCAGAGCATGCCCAGCTCTGCCACGCTGACAGGCACAGCAGAAAGTGCAGCCTTTGCAAGGATTTGAGCTCAAGGCTGAGTCTGAGCTTCACCACAGAACAGTTTGGACCTCCTGGATTGTGAACAAAGGCAGAGATCTCTGCTGTGCCTTGCCTGCTCAGCTGCCCCAGGTATGTCAGAGCAGAACAGCTTCACCTGTTTGTGACAGCAAGGCTTGTGAAGATCCTCATTTTCTGCACAAGCTAGCTCACAGGTTTTGTGTATGAACTGCACATTAGTCATGCTCCTCTGGTGTTGGTACCTGAGAATGGGATTAGCTGCTGTCCCCATCAAAAGCATGGAGCACTAAAATAGTTCCACATGGCAAAACATAGCTCCAAGTGACAAAGCATGCATTATTTTCCTCTCCCAGAGCGTCTGGAACAAGCCACACTGAATGATGTGTCACATATTAAGAACAACTTTATTTTTATCCTGATGGAATTCCAGGAAGCTAACTCCAGTGCCCTCACACTGACTGAAAATGCATGATGTGTCCTAATAGCTACAGGCAGGACAAGGCAAGTATGTAAAAGGGACATTTAATTAGTTGTTCCATAAGGAACTGAAGTGTTGTTACATAAATGGTGTGTTTCTGACAGGCTTGAAGGTATTTAATGATTTATAACACTAGAAGAATTTTGATATATTCAGCCTAGAAAGGCTGTGAAGTTTATGAGATAGATCATTTTAAGTTTCTTTTGTGAGGTTTATTGGAATTTAAACTAAATTCAAGAGAAAACCATGTTGCATATCATCTTAGCCTTTAAGCAACTTCCTATAGTTGGAGTAGGACAACAACTCCAAGTTCAAATGGTTTTGGTTGCAACATTCAGTCCTGCAAAAAAAGTGGACATCAACATTTTAATAAGATGGTACAGTTGTTCCAATTCACATTTTAGGATAATTGCTGTTGATTATCATGTGCAGTGCAACACCCACACGAGCTTGCTCAGTGGCAAGGCCCCATTATTCTCAGCAGGCTGCAGTTGGATCTTGTTCTGTCTGCATGAGTCAGACAAAATGTGTTTGTGTTTGAGCAATTTGCACAGTGTATTAAGGTGAGTGTGAAGATGCTTTGTTCTTTCGACCAGCAACATTTGGCACCATTTACTGAACTCTGCTGCTGTGTCTCTTCGATTTCCAGCTACATGTGGGTACTACAAGTCTTTCTTGAAATGCAGGATTTCTATTTGTGCCCAGCAGCCTCCTGAGAGTGCCAATCAGATCCTCAAAACGTGACTGAGGAGAGATTTCTCCCAAATGAACCAGAAGTATCTGATACTCCTGGGGTGGTGAAAGAAACTGAGAAGGAAACGGGAAAAACAGAGTTCGAAAATTAAAATCAACCCAGTGGCCAAAACTTTTTTACAAATTTCATAACTAATTTAATCTGGTAGGCCTCTCCAGTCAGATGAGTACAATATTATACCACACAATTTTCTTATCTTTTGGAAAGCAGTAAATAGAAGCAGTTACTGTTCTTAAACCAAAATCTAGCTATGAACATTTTCATACAGAAATGAACATCTTAGGTATTGTGATACAAAACAATGTAATTACACCAAAACATTTTAGATATTTAAATGTCAGAACTAGGAGGTGCTAAACATAGTCAACAATACAATAATATTTTCTGAAGGAAAAAAAATCGAAAAGGTGAAAGAAAAAATTTAGCTAGCATAATAATAAGGCTTAGCTTTTAGCAGCTGTTTTACATCTTCAAACCATTGCTAAATTATTAACTAATTGATACCAGATCCTGCACATGCTAGCCCAGTGCAGAAGATTCATAGGGAGGAAGCCAGCAGAGTGCTATTGTTGGCTGGGTAGGTAGACAAATGCTGCAATGTAGGAAGTGGTAATGTTACCAAATACAGCACAGTACCAGGCCCTCTGAGCACTGGTTCTAGGAGTAGTAACCTTGCCTTCGAAAAGATATAATTGCTCTTATGGGGTTACCTTACATGGAAACCAAAATGATACCAAGTTTTAATAATTAAATTATGCAGCAAGTCAGAGAAGGACAGATTTATTCTAAATAGAACACAAGAGACTACTTGCTTTGGTGACCTAATTGCTGCAGCTTTAAAAAAAAAGAGAAATGATTATGATAGCTGATTAAAAGGAGCCAGGGAGCTTATTCACATTTGCCAAGAGCACACAGCAAATCAAGCTTTATGACTCGAAATGAACTCGGTGCTTTGTCCAGATTAAATTAAGAAAGGCGGTCACTGAAGTGAGGAGCTCAGAAGAGCACTTGAGATTGGAACTATGAGAAGCGAACAGCAGAACTGAAATGAGAAAGGTATAAGAGAGACAGAAGCCATTTTCTTTTCCTACCATTTATTTTCTTCAGAGGCTAGTGAGCAGAGAGAGGGGAAACTTATTCAGGATCAAGAAACCACAACAACCCATCCTATAAAACTGCATTAAAATTGTAGTCATGGAAGTGAGCGGGCAGTGATGGGAAATCTTTGGCACACATCTAAGCAGTACTCGTGGGACTGCTACTGCACCTGGACACTGTCAGGGGAGCTCATTTTGTTGTCTGCATGAGGGATATGTGCCACAAAAACTAAAACAAAATCAGAAGATTATGGCACTACAGAGGTTTCTCTATAACATACCTAAGGTTTTGGCAATTTGTGGTACATTCTGTGTTTATAAAGTAGTAAAAAAATATTATTGATGTAGTCCACAAAGGAGATTCTATGCAACATTGCAGGCTGCTGTGTTCTGGCAGCCTCAGCCTTCCTTGTGCTACATAGGCAGGATATCCTTGCCTGAAATAAGAAGGATTTAGGTATGGAAATGTTGAATTCCTTTGTCTGAGGTCCACATCTGCACAAGGCACTCCTGTTTCCTCAGCTGTCAAGCGAAAAAAATTCCTCTGATCTCTCTTATGTGAGATCTCCAGGAGATGAGATGTTATCTAGATGTACTTTCTCCACGTTTGCTGCCAGTGAGCTTAAGGTGGCTGAAAAACAGACTGCTAAATTTTAGTTTCCCAGGGCATGTGACTCACCAGGAGTGGCATTGCCAAGCTGTTATATGGACCTGGAACCTTTTGCATTTAGTAAACAAGGGAGAGGGAAGCAGGTGAAAGCTGTTACTCCTATGTGATTAGCTCATGGCTACTCTAAGGATTCATGACAAGAAATCATGTTACTGGGATCCTCCCTGCCTCAGCTGCTCTGCTCACCCAGGTGACAACCACCAGGGTGAAGAAGTCCCCAAAGTGGAGCTGCTGAGGGGCAGCCAGGTTGGAGACAAACAGTGTGGGCAGGTTATGAGATGCAATTCCAACTCTTCTGAAATAGTTTACAGTTTCCTGATAATGTTAACTACAGTATTTCAGATTACCTGCCCAGGGCCAGTGGGAGGCAGAAGATTTAGCTCAGAGCATGTGTGTCCTGCTTCACCCAACCCACACAAGGGAAGCTAGAAATCTCTTCCACAATTATATACATATGGCACCAGCAGGATATTTGCTCACTGCCATTAAATAACTTTGCTATGATTCCTGCCACGTGGAAAATGCCTCAAAATCATATTTAATGGCATGCAAACACCAGCTGGCCAGGTTAAGTCTCCAGCGCAAGAATACCTTTGGAAACAGGAGTGTATCAGCTCTTGGCACTCAGAGAGTGAACAGCACATGAGGCTGCTGAGAGACTCCCCTGCATCTTCCTGCTTAACAGGCCATGAATGTTGCTGTAGTGCACTGCACTGAAGGTTTGTTCTGAAATGGAGTCTTGTCAAACATTTTTCAAGGACCTTTCCTGAACCTGGGCTGAGTTTTTCAAAGGTGTCTATGGGAGTTAGCTCTTTCTCAAAGATGTGTAGTGGAAGTTGTTCTTTGTTCTTTTGAACGTCCCTGTATGGGCAATTTATGGCAGCTGCTTAAAAATGCCATTGAAGCTTAATCAATTAGGTGACTTGCTATGTTGAAAAATACATAAAGGAACCATGACAATTTTAATGAGGCTTTTCCATTGGTTTCTATGACTTCTGCTATTTTGTGAAATATGCCCTGTGAATTACAAATTCTTTTATTGAGAGAGGGAATCTTGGCCAGGGCCCCAAGGTTATTACTCACTGTATTCAAAGGGTACTTGGGATCTTTAATTTCCAACTGGAGAGCTGGCAGAAGGACAGTAGGTTTAACATTTCCTCTGAAGGATGACACCTCTAAAAGTGCCACACGCTGCTTATTACTGCAGTACACTGGATGGGAGCCAAAGTCCCAGTATGGGACTTGAACCCACAAGTAGTTGGCTGTGAGACAGACATGCTACCCACAGAGTCACAATGACATCTAGTAGCATCTTAATTTAACAGAACACTTTTTTCAATGGCAGTCTCTTGTCTTGCATTTCTACAGTCTGGATCACTGAAAGTTTATTTTTCTCTTCAGCATGCATTTAAGGAGAATGTCATTCTGCTTTGTTTTTCTTATTACTTTTGGCAACTATGAACAATATATTCTTCAATAGCTGTGTCCATTTGAAAGTAAACATTTTATCACCAGTTCCTCTAAGATTCTTTAAAAGTTATGGCAAGAAAAAAATCTAACTTGGTTTAAAATTAAGCTGGTGAAACATCTAATTTGATAGAAGATCCTGAGAGCCATAAATAATCATACATTTTTTCAGATGTTTTCAAAGGTGTGAAGACTGAAGGTAAGATTGGCTAATGAAGCCTCTTTTTCTGAAGCACAACAAGTTTTTCAACACAGGCATCTGCCACCCTGGAAGTTGAGTAATTTGGGTCCCCAGACATCTTTGAGGCTACTTGGTAAGAGCACGGTGTCAAGACTTGCTATTGGAGCTGGAAAATCCACAGCACAGAGTGAGTCAAGGGGCAGTGGGGTGCTGGGGGAGGAGGAGGAGGGATCTGAGCTGGGGAGAGAACGCATTTAACGGAACACAAAGATGGACAACACAAAACACTTCGGGCAGAGCTTTCTCATTCTGGCACAAAGACCCAGCACTTGTGCCAGTGATGGAACCAAGGCTCTTTTTGTGTTTTATTTCTTGGCTCTTGATCTGCAAAAGGTTGGGCACTGATCGCCTAAGCACAGATCCAGCTTTGCAGGTGCCTGGGAGCAGAGCTGAGAGAACAGTGCCCCAAGCCCTCCCAGGCTGACTGCTCCTCTCGCTCAAATGAGCTTCCCACTATTTGAGCGTTTGCATAATCCAGGATTAAACTGTGAGAGCTTTACACTGTGTTTGCCCTCCAGATCTGAAAGTTTGTTTTTGACCATAGCTAATAAATAGTTAATACTCACATTTGATTAAAAGAAACCTTTACTAAGAAAAAAACAAACCCAAAGCAAAACTCATAAACTCCGTAAATATCAGAGAGATTTTTTAAAAATAAATATATATAAATAAAACATTAGTGCACTCAAGGGAAAATAATGCCATTTTGATCTCAGTTAGAAAATATATTTGTCAGCATTTAATGAAAAATATAAGCTGTTCTGTCAGGTAGCTAACAGAATTTTTAAGATTGGTGAGGATGATACTACTTCAAAAGCACCACCAGTAATTTATCTGTTCATTTGAATGCATCAGTGAGAACACAAGTTGTTCCTCACTGCAAGGTGAAGTTGGTGGGATTTTTAGCTAGCAAGAATTTCTCCACGGGGCTCTCAGGCCCTGCTCAGAAACCAGTTCTCCAGTAGCCTTCCTGTGGCAGCAGAGACTCCTGGCCTTGGGGGCAGCCCCATGGCCTTTGAAACTCTAGGCAGGCATGGAGATCTTCCCTGTAACTACATCTGGGTTTTTGGGTCATTTTCCTTAATGTAAGCATAAAAAATACCTACATTAATTGTAGGTGCTATTCAAAGCACCTCGAGAGGGAGACTCCTATAATTTGTGAATCCCCAAAGATCTGAGGCATCCTAGACACCAAAGCCAAGTCCAATGTATGGTTGTCTGATGGTGGCTGTTTTAGTCCTGTGCTGTAAATATGTCACGAGGTCAATGGCACTGATCTTGATGGCTGACATTTTGATATTTGAAGTTAGATGACCTATGCTATGGTCAGTATGAAGTATTTGAATGATGCAAGCTCCCTTAGCAAACTACATTCCTCAGAAGAACAACCTAACCTTTTAAAATCACAGTTTATATTTCCCTATCTTTTCTTGTCTTATTCTTGGCATTAGAAACTGATACAACAACAATGTCATCAAGGGCAGAATGTCTACAAAGACAAAAAACACAATAAGAAATATTTTAGAGGTGAAAATCATTGGTGGTGTTCTTGCCTCAGGGATGACTTATGTTTGAAATCTGGTCTCCACTACTGACGGGACCATTAATTTCTGAAAATAATTTGTAATTGGTTTTGGAAGTCAAATCTCTTCATTTTCTCCATAACAGTTTTGAGCACCCATCACAGCTTTGCATATGCTCACCCACAGAGTGGGGTCCTCATCCAAAATGTGATCTTTATGTGTATCCCAAACAACTAATTAACAACTAGCAAGATTCCTTATTGAGAAGTAATTCAGAGGTTCATATAAGTGTTACAAGCAAAAAAAAAAAAAAAAGTAATCAGGGACAACTGTTCAACAAACATTTACCTATGTGTCTGTTAATTAGTTAAACAGCAATTCTCACAGTTTTAATATTAAAGCTATCAAATGACATTGTGTGTATTTTAATTCCATTTTTAGGGTGTTGTGATAATATCAGTTCTCAGAAGCTCCATTTATTTGATATTTTTCTGAAAATCTTAGCTTGGCATTAGATTTCATCTCTAATTTGGAAAAATCAGAAGAGCAAAGAAGAAAGGACTGAAACCAGGAGCAGCATCTCAAGGATTCTAAATTATAGAATCTAAGTAAAAAAAGACCGACAGTTATTTTTAATCTAAAAGTTTATATGCTATATTTAGACTGTGAAGGAGGAACTGGTAAACTGAATGGTTTTGGGCACTTCAAAGAGAAACAAAAAGTAATAAACCAGAAGGGAATATTAAACAGGAACAGCCTCCTCTACAGCATTATGCAGGTAAGAGGTTATTTCATCATTGTCACTGGCACTTGCAGCCACAGAGTTAAATGGCTTTGAGAGCCTGCTCCACAGTTCCAAGGCATACACTGCAAGCCATAGAAAAAGGAAACTTCTTACAAATAAATCAGTGTCACAAAAAGTGCAAAAATGAATGCATTTTAGCCTGAAGTGAAAAGATTCTTTTTAATACACTAAGTATGAAATTTGTTAAATTCAGAATTTTTCACTTCAACAGCTCTCAGTACATATGAAGTTTTCTTCTGTGTCTTTAGAGAGACAAAATGGCCACGGGCCTAAATTGTTAACTCAGTAATTTTCACTACCATTCCTTTAACATGGTGTTCAGGTTTGTGGATTATATAACTATTTTCATTGGAAGGCACTTTTTAACATCTGGGAGACATTTGAAAGAATGTAATCAACTTTGTCTTTTTTCTTTTTTTGGAGAATATCTTCTGTTAATATTTAACCCATAACTGATTGCATGATTTACCAGTTTAACCCTGACCAGCTTCTAAAATTTATCATCCTTGCTTGTTACTACACAAATCTATCACAGTAACAGCATTTTCCCCAGTTCTGTCTGTGTACAATGCTGTTCTTGTCTGTGACAGGCTGCTCCATTCAAGCAGCTCTGCTGCCTGAGCAGGGCTGACACTGAGAACAGGAATTTCCTAAATGGGGTGGGACGTCTTCGGGGTGAAGCTTATTTTTTGATTGTAAAAATCCTTTTTTCAATAGTGGGTCATATCCTGACATCTATCCCTATTTCCTTCATCAAGTCTTATGTTTCCAGTCTTTAGTATATGGTATTAAGTAGTATAGTGTGACTCAGAAAACCCTTAGAAGTTATCAGATAATATAAGTAGAATGCAAAAGTGATTATAAATATGCACACTGTAGTATTCCTGGGCTAAGATCCTAGAATTTTGTGGTCTCTCATAGCTTCCCAAATTTTGTCCAAGCAAATTTTAGCTATTTTTCAAGACTCTAGTGGGCCAAATCAGTGTCAGCTTTGTTTTACCCTTACTTTCCATTCACCCCTTCCCCTTCTGAGTGAACTAAGAGAGGTCAAAGAGGGGCTGGGGGGAAAGGCCAAAAAGAACAATATAGCAATAGAAAGGGCAATATATGTATTTTAAATAAGGTCTAGGAAAGGTCATATAGTAAAGAAGTGAGAAAAAAAAACAAACAACAAAATAAAAGGGCAGGTGCAAGCAAGAGAGCTATTAAATTAGAGATGAAATCAAATTGGGGAATAAATCAAACGATAGGTCTGGACAGAAGAAAAGGTTGCAGGCCCTAAAAGTGCTGGGAGAGAAAATATATCAATGAAGACAAGACAAATTAGGATTTGCACACTTGTAGTGAAAGAGTACAGTACATCTTACAGGGGAGCGAGATGCATGGGGGAAATTAATCTTCTGTGCACACAGTGAGTGTGCAGAAATAAGAGCAAAATCAGTGTGTTGCTTGGTTCAGAAGGACCAGCTCTGATTGCTTAAACATTGAATCTCGTCATGGTGGAGGAGAGCAGCAGCCTCCACCCAGCCAAGGTCCCAGTATTGACAACGTTTGTGTCCCAGCAGAGACAACGGGGAAGCTGAGAGGGTTCCCCAGACAAAAACCACGCCTGAGTTATGTAGAAATTGAGTCTCCCTTCCTGCCATGCTGATACCATTGGCACTAGGGGGAATTATTTTATTTGGTTTTACCCTCAACTTCGGAAAAGAAAAGTTTCTGCACGTTTTGGAGAGCTCTCGTTCAGCTGCAGGTAAGAGCTGTGATGGTTCCTGCAGGGAAGATGGATGGCTTTGCTGTTGTCTGATCCGCAGAGCAGTTACACTGTAACCATGCATATTATTGCCCCTGTAATTGCATCCATCATACCTCCTGTGGAAACAAACAAATGGGCTCCCATACTCACTTAAAACTAGATAAACAACTGTTCTTTGGCAATGTGACAGATACTTATTGCCTGCGAGTAGCCCATAACAGATAGGAAGGACAAGGATTAGAGTGGATTTGTAAACCATAAATTGTAGAAATCCACTTGGGAGTCTCCAAGCCAGACTCTTCTCTTAACTTTCCTTGAGTTATGCCCATGGATAAATCTGCCTTTCTGTCGAAACTCAGTGAAATTTTGTGCTGTCTCCTTTTACTGTGTCAGTCATTTATGTGTCATAAAGGCTAGAGCTTCAGCAAATCTAAATTAGCTTGGCAGTTTTTTCCTCTGAATGAAGGATGAGATGCTGCATTTTCTGTAGCTCTGTATAAAAATGTACCAGATGAAATTCATTAGAAATCAGTGAAAACTCTGCAGAATTATGATTTTATTCATATTGGTTCTGAAAGAGCTGAAAACAAAATTGCTGCTTCTAAAATATGTCTATTGATACACTAAAAGAAATCAAACTTCTGCTTGTTTTTGCTTTTGCCCACAATAACTGAAACTACAAAGTAATTAACCAAAACTAACCAAAACAAAACAAAAAACCCACAGCAAAACAAAACCAAAACTTCCAGAGGATTAGTTAACATTCTAAACACTAAATTACTGCATGGGTGCACAAATTCAACATTAGACCAGATGTGACATTACTCATGATTTACTTGGACCATGTGGATAGTGGGAAGCCCACAAGCTGAATGAGGAAGTCCACACAGGAGTTGAAAGCAATTTAGGTCACAGAGACAGCGCAGACAGGTCTGACAGAAAAAGATGAACACTCCCTCAGCTCTTTGCTGCTCTTCATCTGACAGACAAAATGTTTGAGTGCACTTCTAAATTCAATCCAAAGTCACTCAGGGTTGAAACGATCATAGGTTCACTGGAGCTTTGCAGCCTGCACAACCTTGCAGCAAGCAGCCCAAAGTACTAAAGACACTTTTTAAACTTGGAAACTGGGTTTTATTTGAGTAATAGCTAAAGGAATAAAGTATTATGGAGGAAGTCTAGGAGGAAATACAATAAACTGAGAGTTTGCAAATGAACTTTCTCCTGCACTGTGTCCTGGCAAGACACAGACATTCTGACAGGGCTGCTCTGAATATCAGTAACTCAGGATTGTTCTGGGTTGTGACAAAATTTACAGTTTGTTTTGGTTACTCCACCAAAATTCTCTTTCTGTGATTCTCTGTTGAACCTGTGTTTCCCACACTTCTCAGAGTTTTATCTCAGTGCTTCAGGCTCTCTTGTCCTTTGCTGAGTCCCTCAAGCTCACCTTGTATCCAGAAAAATCCCTTTTCCTGCACCCCACTATGCTCTGTTGTTTCCTCAGAGGGCAGGGCCTTACTCTTCTTCAAAGAGCAAAACAAGCAAGGAGGCTTCTGCTGTACTCCTCTCTGAAAAAAAAAGAAACAACACCAAACCTGACATGCATTAACGCATGGCTCCCATGGAGAACAACAGAAGTCTTCACAGTAAGCTCATGTCATCAAGGGAGGGGTTAATAAGTTCATCCCACCAGATATGTCCAGTGGTAGCCTGATTCAGCTATAAGCATCAATTACCTGATGTTTAATGCCTGTTGCCTTTTGGGGGTCCAACTCCTATCTGCACATGCAGGTCTTTGGGGAGGCTCCAGCCCCTCTCCACATGTGGCCCCTCAACTTTCATCTTCCAGTTTAGAGTTAGGTTTGGAAACTCTTGGGTTTGTGCACACTAAATCAGATGCTCTGGAAAAGATGACAGTTTCCCGAAGGTGAGACAACCCATCTGATCTGCATTTAAATGTGTTAAACAGACTTCACATCCCATTTTCCTTGGGCAGGATGATTATTTCTGACCACCAGCTGGGAGCCATTGGGAGCTGCCGCATCTGCACGGCTGCCTCCAGAAGTGTATCTCTGTTGCTTTGGCCAATCTGTGTCTAATTTCCCCCCACGTCTCCCTGTAAACAAGCATTGCTTTGATTAATCTGTACATAATTTTCCTGTATGTCTCCCTGTAAACAAGCATTGCATTTCAGTTTAACAACAGCCTTAGCAGTGATGAGCATAAAATACAGCAGAGTGAAACAGAGCAGCAGGGTGGCAGGAGCAGAAAAAAAGCTACCTGGAAAACCTGAGACATAGTCTGACCACTGGCTCATGTTTCCTGACTTTAAAATGGGACAGGCAGGAATATGGACAGGCATATGCATCCAATGGGACTAGAGGAGGCAGAGTCAAACTAATAAAATTAAGGCAGAAATGGAACAAATGGTAAATATGTCACATGGATAGGGCATTGTGAGAGCAGTAAAAGAAACAAAGGACTGGAAAGGGTGTTGTTTCTCCTCAGATGCAGTGATTGCAACCAAGAGCAGATTTAGTGACAAATGACCAGAAGCAATAGCATCTTCTCTCTTTTTTCTACATGTTGTGGCCGTGTGATAATAGTTTACTCTTCTAAGTCACAGCAGCTCAGGCTTACATCCGTTTCTGTTCCAGGAAGGCAAAACATAAATGAATAATGAAGCTTTCCAGAAGCAGGGTGTCAGTGCAGATCTAGTTCTGAAAAGGATCCAGCTTCTTGGGGAAGTTACCTAACAGTTCACTTAGGTTTGAATCCTTGATATTTCATAGTTTTGAGCTGATAGTTTAACAACAAACAGTTGTTTCTCCGTGTGGAAATATTGGTGGGTACAGATCATTTCACACAAATGGGTTACTCTCCTTTGTTTGTCTTTTCTTTCCTGTGAAGCACTTAACACTGTTCTTTGGGAAAATCCCAGCTATATGCTGTATTTGAATAGAAGGAAGGAATGTTGTGACAGCTATCAGGGGCAGAGCAAGGTGCCTGGTGTGGTTGTTTCACTGTATGTTCCTCCTTTTGATTCTTCTGCAATATTATGTACAAAGACAGCTGCAGCAGATTGAATAGTGCATTTTGAGCATATTAAATGTATCCTGCATATTCAACACTGAAAATAAATGTCAGATTCTCATATTATTGTGCATTGTTCAATAAATTTGACCCCTTGTATAATTTTTCTACCACGGTTTGTCTTTCTCACACCATTTAGCAATTTATTTGGCTCCTTTCTTTCTAATATTAAGATACTACAATTATCCCAGTATTAGTCAAATAGAAAGAAGTCTTCTTGCAAAGTCCCCAGGTGAACTCTGAAATAAATGGAATATAGTTGCTGTTGTTTGATATTTACTTGGATCTGAAACTTCATATAATTCACACCATCACAGACTGTATTTTACAATCAGGAGGTTGAATCCACAGTTGGCACAACTCCACTGAACTCACTGGAGTTGAACTGCTTTATTGAATTGCCTTGTGAACCTATGTATTGTAAGTGGATGTGCTGCAGTCCTTGGAGTGGAAATATCAATGCCTTTCAATACTGCACAAATTTAACTCTAACTCCAAAGTCCTTTAATTCCTCCAGGGGCATTATGTTGGTTTTATTAATGAGTGGGGAGGGTCTTTTCTCCAATATGCTTCATTAGCCTATGTTGGTAGAGAGGTTGTACTTTGAGTCTTTTTCAATTGCAAAATTGGAAGCCTCTCTATGATGTAATTACTTTATGAGAGTATTTGAAACTGGAACTGTACTTCTGGGGATGAGATCACATCACAGGCATTGACCAGTGTGGTTATTTCATTGCTCAAAATACTTGGGGGAAATTGCTTCTGAGAATTACCTTGTTATTTTAAATGTGGTTCTGTGCTGCGTATCCCACCCACCTCTAAGTCTGGCCTTCAGCTTCTTGGACTGTCCTCCCTTCCCTCCACTCAGCCAACTTTAGCTTTAGCTGACACTTCTTTTTTGAATTTCTGGTTCCCAAATGAAAACTGTTGCCCCATGGATCACTGTTTACAAGTATGTTCATCAGTCCACCCACCAAGGCCCCTTATTTCAGGTCTGAACTTGAACTGATGCTTACCTGTCATCACCATCTCCCACTCCTGCCTATTTCAGCCATGCCTATACCAGGGAATTGTGCATCCACAGTTGCTGATATTGTTTAATTCTGGGGTTGCTTTTGCCACACCAGCCCCCATTCTTGTAAGTAGAGATCTGGATAACAGCGTGGGACAGTGATGGTTCCCAGTGGGCAGAAGGGCCAAACAACTTCAAGGAAGGAATTCTGTCACGTCCACACAAACTGTCACATGCCCCTTGCTATCCTGAGCTGTCTGACATATTAGCAGTGATTTGTTGCAGCTGATTTGTAAATTCTAGAGGGCTTGATTAGAATTTTCCTGTTCTGACTGGGAAATGATGACCTGGACAGGGACTATCCTGTAAGTAACAACCAGATGTGATAAGAACCAGGATCTCATTTCAGTTGTAGGCTGCACCTGCTGATGAAGGACTGCTTTTTTCCCTGCCTTCAGTACAATGTTAATCAAATGAGTACCCATAAAAACATGGTAACAAATAATACTACTTTTAAGTCTTAATTAAAATTACATTTCACCTTTGAGAGAAAGGTTATACCTTGATGTTGTTTATTCTGGCTTTTTCACACACACTTACTGTGTATTAAACTATTACTCCAGGTGATGTCTATCCAGGAGTTGGTTGATTTCAGAAAACAAATTTTTCATTAGGAGGAAGAAATCACAGCACAGTTTATAAATATATTCTGGAAATTTATTGCTAGCAGTAGCTGAAGCCAAATCGTAAATTGAGCTGTAAATGTTCTGTTAAATGATCCAGTTTTTCAGAAAAATCCTTGCATTGTTTATCTCTATGCTTCCAGCTACCTGGATTTCTCTGGATGTATCCTAGGAAGCACGCACAAAAAATATACCAAAATAACATGGTGAGTATTTAAAGTCACACAGCTTTTAGATGTCTTGAATATATAGCAACAAATTTCGATTAATATCAACACAGCTAGCAGCACCCATTTTGCAAACAAGCCAGAAACCTCATATTATTACAGAGAAACATGTGTCCATATCCCCCTAACTCCTCCACCTGCACAGACTCTAACAGGGTTGCTCCATAGGGAAGACTAGCCAATGATAATAGCTATTCAGTTACTGATCCTTAGAAAAATACTCTTATCCTTGTGAAAGACATTTGTTCATGTGGACTAGCAGCAAGTCTTTGTATGTATGTTTCTTGGCTGGTCTGCTGCCATCTAAAGCAAGTCTTACTCATTTATTCAACAATCTGTGAAAATTTAACATCATTCGGTTAATGATTTTCCTGCCAAATTGAGAGAGACATTGTATTTAACTACAAACCTCATTTTAATATCCTATTTAAAAGTCTAATCGAACCATCACTGTTTTGCCTTTGATTTGTTGTATCTTTGTGTGTTGTCTTGGAGATTTTGATGTTTTGTCCTTCCAGCTTTATTGATATTTATAACACGGACAGCATGTTCCTAGAGGCATAAAAGGGTGGAGAGGTGCTCTCTGATGGGATACATTTCAGGTTACAAAAGGTCTAAGGAGGACACTTCACTTCTATAAGATGGAAATGCTCCATTAATGAAAATGTTAAAAGAAAACAAGCAGCTAAAACTGAAGTACATGTTGTGGCAGTCATGTTCATGGAATTAGCCATGGAACTTCAGGTTAAAAAAAATGAATAAAAACCCCAAAGCTAGCTCTTTGAAGATTTGAGGAAAAATAAATATGTTAACATCTGCAAATAATCCCTTCTAGGAGGAAGAAAAATATATAGATTATTAATAAAAAAAACCATTGAATCAACATACATTTTCAATAAGGCAGTTTGACTGTAAAATATTGAAATGTCTCTTGTAAAACAGGTCTAGCCTTTAGTGGGTACTGGGATGGGGTACTTGTTGGCAAACTACTGCTGTAAAAGGACTGTAGGATCTAGTGCAGCATTTCCCAGATTCTGAAATCCAAAGCATAATCACCTCACATGTGCTATACCCCATTTATAAACAAGATGGTTCTGATGCTATAAAAACACCCAAAATTTGTACAATCTAATAAAAAAAGTTAAAGACAAGTACAGAAAACAGTGATTTCTACCAGTTTCATTACTTTCCAGTGTTGTAGCAGTAGTCAGGGGATGAAAACCAGAAAGATGTAAGCAGATTACTTCAGGAGGGTTGTATTCTCTATAATTTATTACTGGGATGGCCCAACAGCCACGTTTATCTCTGTAACAGGAGCAAGGCATCCATTTTCTCATGCACAGATTGAGTAATGTTACTGCCATGTTTTATTTCCAAATTAGAGGAAATGTCACTCAATGTTCATATTTAAAATGAGAAGAAAGAAAACTGTTCCCTTCATTCAGTTTAAAAAGAAAAAAAAAGTTAAATCTGTTAAATATCCACTGACATTTGTATGAACTTAAAGCAAAGCATGCAGCACATCTTGGAGCAGCACAGTTCACATATTGCATCAGGTCATCAATTTTTAGACTGAAATATTTGATTTTCTGTGTGGTAAACAATTTCACTGGTTGGTTTATTATGCAGAAGTCCCAGGGAAGTCTTCTGGAGCCAGGATGCAAAGATGACCTGTGTGCACCCTACAGACCTGTGGAAACATCTCACAATAAGCACAAAGGTAGAGCAAGATAAACTGTATCTATAGGTACATACCTGCAAGTGCAGAGGACTCAGCTTCCTATGAGAAGCTTAGAAATCATTTAGCCATCTGCTCTGCAGATCACTCAGTCCAAATATAAATAATCTGGATAGCACATAAAGGAGATTTCTTTTGTTTTCTCTCCCACACATATTCAAAATCAATCTTGAATTTGAGATCTTTCATTCAAAATTACAGTCTGGCCCACAGTCCCTACTGGGAATTAACATAGAAGGAATTAAAGGTATCTGCATGCACTTCTGAGCAGTGGTCTACCTGAGGAATATCTCTGTTCCTGCCTCCATTATAGAAAGGGACAGTACAGAATGAGCTAACTGGCAGATATCTCTGAGGATCCTCCTTTGAAATCAGCAGGAATTTTAGCAGAGTTTCCTTTCTTCTCCTCCTGCGTGGATAAGATCCTGCCATGCTTGAACCTGCTGTGCTTGTGGCTGCTTTCGTCAGTGCTGGAATCTGCTGGGCGGTTTTGTAGGAGCTCAGGAGCATCCCAGGGAAAGCAGGTTGCTCAGCCTGTGGTTGTTGGCTGTCATGGCAGTAATGCAAGCTCTGGATCCTTCAGAGCATTTGAGCTCTGTTTGGTTTTTAGGAAAACACACTTGATTATGTTCTTGAAATCTTAACACTTCACTTTCAAATATTTTTCCCCACCAGCTGTTGTCCGATTCTGCAGAGTCCTGAACATGTCACAGGGCTTTAGCTGGACAATTACATCTTTGCAGTGCTCCTGCCATGTTCCACCACTGGAGCTTGAAGCTGAACAGTTTTGTCCAGATAGACTTATCCTTCCACAGCGAGGAAATAAAATATTCACAGTAGATTATGTTAGCTGTCTGTCTGAGCTGCCTTCACACATCCAAATAGCTGCCTTATTTTTCAAACAAGCCAGCAGCCTTCCTGAGTTTCATTACCTGTATCAATCTTAACACTATTTAAATAAAAAGGAATAGCTTTAAAATGTGAGAGAACAAGCCTAGATATTTTCCCATGGGGCACCTCTGAGCACAATAGTATCTTCGCTTCAACATTTTTTCTGTGTCTCTTTCAAGCTAACCACATCCAGACTGTGGACATGCCAGGAAATGCCATTCTGGGACTAATTTACTGGTACTGAAAATGTTATTTCCAGAACTGTCACTTTCCAAGGGAATTTGAGTATCCACAAGTATTTCAGCTGTAAGGATCCATTTTCTGACATTTGGGATCCATCTGCACTTCAGTCCAGCTGGAACCAAACGGGCCCCATCCATTTGTAATCTCCCTGAAACTGTCCAGGGCTGTCAAGGAAATTGCACTATGACCACACTGGAACCAGTGTTGGTGTTGGCTGGTACAGTTCAATGCTTTGTGTGGAATGAGATTTAAATGAGATCATTTCACTACCCTTTTGGTAAATTCTACTGGGAAACAGCTGGAGGCAATGATTTCATTGCCTTATTATTAGCTGCGTTATAGGACACAATAGAAGCAGAAAAGAATAGGGGTTGTGTCAGAATTTTATGTAAAATTGTTCTCTCCTGCCCAGGCATCAGCACTTGGTCAACAAAATACTGATCAGATCTGAATCCCAAGAGCTGGCTAAAAATGGAAGGACACATCAAATGGGGCTCCACAGGGGCTGGGTTTAGCTTGTTTTTTCATTAACAGATGATGGAATAGAGATCATACAGATGATAGAAACCCTAAAAAGGCTTACTGCAGGGCAGCCTCTGAATACAAAACAATCTTGACAAGCTGGAGCCAGTCTGGGGGAAGTACTGGGTAGCACACCTAGGCAGAGCTGATATCTGCATGAACACATCACCTACACCAGGCAGCTGGTAAGGGCAGGAGATCACAATGAATCAGCATGGTAATTTAAGTCAATAATCTCAATCTGTTTTCCCATGTTCTTCTTTGCAGGGATCTACAAGCAGGAACAGCTGGAAAGACAGGTGAGGTTGATTTTCTGCTGCACACAGCCCAGTTTGGAATCAGCAACAGGTTTGCCAGTTTGGGGCATTTTGAGAAGGATAATGGGCAAAGGGAGATAGTCCAGAATAAAGGCACAGAGAATGAACAGAGATTTAGAAAATCCAGCTGGCTGGATTGACTGAATGAACAGATGATATCTAGTGTGAACAAGGGATAAAGGAGAGGCAAACACAGTAATAGTCACCTAGGCATGTGAAATGCTAGTGCTGGGAGAAGTTTACATAGTCTTGTGTTTTGAAGAAATAGGTTGAATTATTACATTGAAAAATAGGATTGGGCATTTGGAAAAACTCTCAGATTGTGCAGATAGGAAAGAAAAAGGCAGAGTGCAAAGTCAGTGAAACTTATAGCTGTACAGATCTGTAAGAATTAGGGTAACAAACATCTTTCATACAGCTTTCAGATAGGACACACTTAGAATGGATCTTGCTTTGAGAATCTCCAACTTTCTGATCCTTCCAAGCAGGTAAAATGGCCATGGTCTCAGCAACATTCCTGAGCAGCAGCTTTCCTTTGGTGAAACTGCAATCCACCAGTGCTCCTCAAGTTCAGCCTGAAAACTGTTGAAAAGAAACAGAATATCTGAAATTAATTAAAATTCAATAAAGAGATTGCTCTTGCAAGAAGAAAGAAACTGTGATTTGTGGGAACTGCCACTGTACTTTATTTAAGAGTTATGAGATAGCCTCTGTTGCTACAGAGATAGGAGGGAAAAGTGGCATCTTTCTGTCTTAACACCTTCTGTTCCCCTATTTAACCAAGATCTACCTAATTTGCTGATTTTTTGAGCCTGTAAAAATAATGAGATTGGCTAGACACTTTACAGAGATGACTTTCTGTAAGAGAAGTATCTTACCTGCTAAGCCAAAACTCTCCTTTGCAATACAAAACCAGTAGTGGATTAGTGCTTATCTTGGTCTCAGTCTTATTTGGGATGGGTCAGCTCAGCATCTTCTAGGATGTGTTCTAGCCCTAAAGGTTATTCAAAGTGCATCCTGCAAGGAAATAAATTCCCTACCAAGTGAAGTAAAATAACACAGTCAAACAAACAAAAAAAACCTTCACAGCAGTCTTCAAATAGCTTCCTTAGGGTAGAAAGAAAAGGCCACATAAACTTGCCTTTCTGCATGGTCCTGCAAGTTAACAGTTCTCCTTGGTCAGGTGAAAGTGTGATCTGTTAAGTCAGGTAACCTGGAGCTACATTGCCATGAAGGCATTTGGACCCAGTGACAGCGCAAGCTGGTTTGAAGTACACTGGGGACACTAGCTACATCTGCCTCCTTTAGATTTGAAAGAAAAATTTCTGTTGCCATACAAAGACCTTTAGTTCAGGTTCTTGTTAGGAAAATAATTAAGTGACAAATTTTACCTTGCCCTGAAAGAGTAAGTACCTAAGGACCTTCTTCCCAAAAGAGAAAAATAATCCTAAACAAGTAATTCATGTCCCTTGTTAAACCATGGGGGTAATGAATGACAGTCAGGGCCTTACAAATGGGATCTGCAAGAGGAAATTATTCCTGTAATCCACTGATGCTTCTCCTTTGAAGGATTGCTGATATGCTTAGATTTCTCATTTGCATATTGCCAGCCCCTCAATGCTTCTGTGAATTGTGTCTCTGCCTCCTCTTTGCCAACAGCTGGCCATCCACCTCCCTCTAAGCTCTCTGAAAAAACTTGCCCTCCCACAAGTACACTGTTTTGTTTTTTGGATAGACAGTGATAAGTGTTGAGTGTAAAAGACTCTTTGATAATTTAATTCACTTTGCTGAATTATGATTCTGCATGCACCATTAGTTCAATCACAAACTAGCTACATAAGAATTAGGTCTGTTTTGCAACATGAAGCAGACAAGGCTGTTCACTGGAGCAGTCAAGGGTGTTTAATGTTACATTTGTTGTTGACTTTGAAAACAAACACATGTGCACTGACGTACAGCAATCTGAAAGTCTCATGCAGATGTAACAGCAGCGGCATCTTGGGATCCCAGGCTTGTGTTCAGAGATGGATGTGACAGAGGCAGCAATGCTGAGTGAGATTCTCACACAGTTTTGCCAGTGGTACCAGGCAGTAGCTGTAGGGAAAGTGTCTGCAACTTTGTATGAAATCAGAGGACTCAAAACTGAAAACTAGGAGCTTCCATCATGAGTAGGGGCTGTCTGAGGAGCAGTGGATTTATAAGCGAGAGCACTTTAGGAGGTGTGCCACCCATCTCCACACAGGCTTGAAAGTTTGAAAGAGGAAACTTCATGTCACTAGGTTACATTTAGTATTGAATTCTGATCAGCTTTCCCTGCTAATAACATTGACTTTGACCTTAGCAGGGCAATTTGTGACAGAGAGGTAATCTCAACTCCTCTCTCATCACTTCTTCCTCATCACTCTTTCACCGCACATTTTAACACTCACTCATGAGAGGTTGGCTGGGAAACCAGAACCAAACACCACCTAACTGTGGCTGAGTGCCAGCCTACAGCTACAGTCCAAAGCATATATTGCTTAAAAACCTCTCCAGTATTTATTTTGGAGAGAGTCATCACTTTCAAAATTAAGTAGTAAAGTATTGAGCATACCCTCTTCCACTTTCCTCTTGGAGCCAGAATTTTTACAGGAAGTCCCCAGTCAGAAAAGTGGTTTTGGCAGGGAAATTGCTTTTAACCCATGGTATGTTGTTCATTTATGCTATAAAGGTCTAGGCTGGTGAAGGGGAGAAGCCAACAGCTCTATCCTTGAACAGCACTGCATGACGTGGCAATGGGTGAGAATTCAGTGATGACAGCTCAGAGTTGTCTCAGCACTCTCCTTATCACAGAAATGGTGCAAAGCCATTTTGACATGTAGGAGAAGTTGCCCCTCTTGGTAACATATGACAGCACTACAAAATGAAAATGTTTGCCATTTACATATGACTGGGGACAGTAAAAAGATTTTACATTAGTAAATTTTACATTTTTTTTGTTTTGCCAATCAATAAAGCAGACAGAGCAAATTGCTTTTTGGATGTACATATTGAGAAGCAGGAATTTAATTTATTGCTTGACATACCTTTTCTTAAATTAAATAAGAAAATATCTCACTACCTTAAAGTCTAATGAGCTGGTAGATCTATGTAATTTTCTACCTTTCCTGCGAAACAGCTTATAGACCTGAGCTGCTTCATCCAGCACATTCACAATATGCCATGTTCAAGGCATGCTCCAAAATCTATTGACATCCATACAAGATATCCAAATTAGGTCCCAACTATTAAACAAATTTTAATTGAACATATTGTTCAAGATAATGATCTGTTTCCTGTCAGAGGCTGTTGTAGCTTTCAGGTCTCCCGTTGTTATTTTCTGATATTTACATTACAATAGCAGCTCAAGGTCCCACCAGCTGAGTGCTGCCTTTGCTACCCTCTGCCCAGGTACACTCACCAGCTGGGCATGGCCTGTCCCAAAGAGCTTCTTGCCAATGCCATTAACACAGAAGTTTCTTATTGACATGTTTTTGTATCATAAGGTTCTGTTACAGTAAGGCAGCAATAAACCTATGATCTCCATACTATTTATGGATTGGTTCATTACATTTCTTTTAAAATGTGCTATAAATGTCTAAACTGCTATAAATACATCAGCATTGCTGCTTATCTTGCTTGTTAAACTGGCAGCTTTGTAACCTCAAGGCACTGCAGCTGTGTAATCTTTCACATCTATCTGGCACAAGAACCATGATTTTTTTCTCTCCCTGTTTCCATGTGTGAAAAGGTGCTTTGATACACTGATTGTAAACAAACTACAACTGCTACTGATTGCAAATATATTGCCCTATCCATAGAAATTCTAGACTATAAGGCAAGTGAGGAATTTCTATAGCCATTTGGTATTCTGATATTCAATCTAAATTAGTTGAGTAACAAAAAAAAACCAAAAACCCCCACCAAAACAAAAACAAAAACAAAAAAACCCCCCCTGTTTTCAGCCAGAGCCAGGAATCAAAATCTGAAACTCCATTGGCAAATCCTTGACAATGAGATGCTTCTTAAATATTCAGAGTTTCTAAACACTGGTGTTTCCAAAGACAAAAAGTCTAATCTACATATCCTCTGATAATGCTGCATTTGTCATATATTTGTCATATCTAGCAAGAGAGAGAGGCTAGTAGACAGCATACTCTGAAGGAAGACATCCATAGTTTCTGTTACCTTTTTTAGGGATATGCTCATGTTCTGTGCTGGATTTAGGCTGTATGGCTGTGGTTATGAACAGCTGCAGCAAGACTGGTGGCAAAAGTAATAGGAGTCCATTTTTACAGCTCAGTAGCTGTTTATTTTTTCTCTTCAGAAGTTTAGTTTTCACTTAAAATAACAAAAGCAAACCCCAATTCCTTTCAGTTATAAGGAATTTTATGAGTCAGAAAAGAACCATTATAACTGGGCTGAGTGAGTAAGGAGTCACTCCAAACGAGCCACCAAACTCACGCAGCCATGACAGCAACACACTTGGCACTGGAGTCTGGCTGGGGGAGTGCTCAGTACCTGGGGAAACCCACCAAGCTGGCCTGAAAAACTGCCCCTCAGAAGAACCTGTGCTGCTGGCTGCAAGTTACTAGTGATGGCTCAAAAACCTGAGAAGCTGCAGCCCCCTGTATCAGGCCAGCTTTGTGTCCAAGACTAACACCCTCAGGACAGATGTCAGCTACACTGGTTTTGAAGAGCAGCGCAGGTGGTTACAAAGCACTGACAACTGAGCTCTTGGAAAGTGAAGGCAGCGCTGCCTCAGATGTGCGTAGATCCCGTCCCAGTGTGCGAGTCAAGCCTTGTGGGTGCCCTTTGAGGGGCAGCGAGGTAAAGGAGAGAAAATGGTAAAGAAAGAAGAATTTAATTCTGCGACATTTTCCAGAGTTGACACTGGTTCTCATTGTCTGCCGTGTTTTGTTCCTGACTTTTCTTCTGAGATGCTTGATTTTCATACCAAAGTTAATTCCGTGGGCCAGAGTGCACTTTGACACCTTTGTCCTTTTAGGAGCTCAAGCAGTATGTTCTTCTTCTGTCTGTTTTTACCAAAAAAAAACCCAAAAAAAACCCCCCAAAACTAAAAAACCCAACCAAAAAAAACCTCCAAAACTTTTCTACAAAATCTGTGCTTCATAAGTAACAAACGATGTTTCTGCTGTGCTAAACTCAGGAGTCTGACTCTTTAAATCCCTTTTTTTTCTTGTAAATTGAATAAATAGCCTTATCTTCTTGCCTTATGTTAATTGCATCCACTGATGACTTCATCCTGCTCCCTACCTTGCAGGGAGCTGGAAGATGGCTTTGAAATGTGCCATGTGTTCATTCTGGAAGGAAGAATGTACAGGACACCTGGCTGTTTGTGGACCGAGCAGAAAGAGGGTCACTGTTCTGAGGAACACTGTGCTGATCTCCAGGAGTCAGAGGCCAACCCTGGCCCATGTAGTAATGGCTTTTATTCTTCAAACAGGGAAGAAGAGGGAGGGAGAATGTGAGAGGGAGTAGATGATGCCTGGGTCTTGTCTGGGTACAGGATTATACTGCAGACAGGATATGACCCTGAGCTTAAGAGTGCACCTGGACACTCAAATTTGATAATAACTCTAGGGTTAATGCCCTTTTCTCTTCACACTATGGTTTGGGTTTTATTCTTTTGCTGAAATAACCTGCCTGTGATTGCTTCAGGTTGGACCCCCTGTCCCTGAGAAGGCTAATCCATACATCGGTGACTCTCCACATAAAGTGTCTCTCTTTAAAAAAGAAAAAGGAAAAGTTTATTGTGGCTAACTTGGATCTTGGAATAGCAGGAGGCAATTTAATTGGAAGATGTAAGCTGCTAACTACTAATTTGCATGATTATAAGATTTTGTGATTGCCCTGTAAAAGTTAATTTGGCATAGGGTTCAGTGAAACTCAACAATGTTAGCATGATATTGATGTGTGTATGAGATTTGCTGTAGCTGTTTGACATGTTCCCCACTGAAAGACCAAAGGAGAGATTTGAGGGGGTTATTTTTAAATATATACATGCACACACACAGAGGTGAATCTCGTTGTAATGACCCCCATGGGGCCTGGATAAATGCATGTTGTACAAAGGAGTTCATTGCAGCAGGACTTGGTAATTTGTTCCTTCAATATAATGAGGAAATATCTGGTTGGAACTGAACATTTATACTAGTAATTTTTATGAAGACTACCTCACTGATTAACATTTAACTTGCATTTTAAAAAGAGAAATGTTTAAAATCCAAAAATGTGCACTTATATGATAAATACAGCTTACACAGAGGAAAGTGAGAAAAACCACCAAATTTCGTATTTAGGTCAACCTTGTATTAGAGTTTGATCTAACACAGCTAATTAGGGAGGAAAAAAGTATTTTGTTATTGGGCATGCATGAAGGGGAGTCTGAATCAGGGCTTATCCTAGTGCCATTTGACTTTGTGTGTGTGCATGTGTGTGTGCATGTACTATCTGCCAGAGCATCTTGCAGGCTGCAGTCTATGAAAGATTTCTTGTGTGCGATGTCAGAGGTCTCAGGACAAGGCTGCACAAGTGAGGAGCTGTGCTGTGGAGAGGGATTTGCTCCAGGCTCTGGTGTTGCAGGGTCCGGGGCTGGTGGGCAAGGTGGGTCTGTGTCACAGTCCCTGCCAGCCCCTGTGCCCCTGCGCCAGGACACAGCCAATGCAGAGCTGCTCTTCAAAAACTGAGAAATTCTAGATTTGCCCCTTTCTTCCTTTTCCCTTCTCTGTAAGCTGGCAGCTCACAGTGGGTCACTTCACTGCCTCAGAGGACTGTCAAGGGCAGAAATAAGGTGAGAAAGGGAAGGTGTAGCAGGAGTTGTACAAAAATACCAGATTCTTGTTCTACATCTACACCAGAAGAGAACAACCTATGCTTGACTGAGTTGGTAAGGTACACAAGCACATACCTCACTAAAAGCACAATAATGGAATTGCTGATCTTATATATTTAAATTAGTAAAGTGTTGATGTGATTCAGTGGGCTGGGACCCAGTGTTACTGAAAATGAACACACACACACACATCCACATTGGTCTTAGAGGGTAAAAATTGGTTTCTGAATTAGTGTTTTTTTCTCCCTCCCTTCTTGTTTTCCATCATATCTGGGGGAAAGAAATAAGGAGAAAGTTGCACGTGATGTTTGTAAATAGGATATCCAAGTTAGCTTCTGTGCTCGTGGCAAGGATGGGTGGGAGGCTGCACACTGTTCTGCAGGGCATGAAGGAGGCACTAAAGACAAAAGGACCAGGAGTGCTCTGCCTGCTGTGTAGTGGCAGTGGAAGGCCTTGTCAAAAGGGTGGGTGGACCAGGATGGCTGACCTGGAGAGTTACCCTTGCAAGAGTTACATATGTGTTAATGGAAAGAAAACTGGCAAGTTCAGAATAAATTACTACTGAGAGTGAAAGCTCAGGGAAATGTATGACAAATATTTAAATATTGCATTATAGTCTCTAGACAAACTCTTTTAAGTTGAGAGCGTGGGACTGGTTTTCTAATGGGATGCTGAAAGATGTGTAGATAAAGAAACAATTAGGAAGGAAATTGAAAATCTGGAGATCTGAACCTATTTCTTACTCAAATGCTTTAAAGTCATTCAGGTGTTCACAACTATTTAAATACTTCACTTGTTTTACGTGCCTCAAACAAAGCAATGAAGCAGCACTGTCATAAAGAGCCCAGCCCCGCTCCAGCTGGAATTTATCTGACATAGACAAAACAAATAAACCCCCCAGAAGCCCAACAACACCATTTCATGTACAACATTATACCTACTGAATGGGAGGAAATGTAGGCATGCATTAGAGTAAAGTACTCTTAAAAGCTCATTTGGATGGCATGGTTTTTACCTAGAGGGGAAACTACTGTATATGCAAAACTCGGATGAATATTTACAATATCCAGGAATAGGTACTGGGAAGGGGAGGGGAGGTGGGGGGGAACATGCTGCAAATGTAATCATCTTCTGAATGGTCCAAACTCAAATTGTTCTCGCCGCTGTTGCTGAGCAACAGTCCCACTATGGGATTCAGCCTGTGCTAATGTACAGTGGGAAAGCCCAACTTACCTAGAGAAAGAGAGATGGGAGCACCAGGAGAGGCAGCAGAGGGGTCTGGCATGGCTGAGCTCCATTTCCCAGCAGCTGTGACTCCCCCAAGTACATATTTTCCCCATTCTCCTGGCCTTTTTTGGGCGATTTCCTCTCATAACAGGCTTTAAATAAATAGGGAAGCAAGACCAGCAGCAGAGTGCAGCGGCACTCTGGCTGTTGTTGTAGCAGGCAGACTTGTACCTAGGACATTTTCTGTGAACTAAAGCATTAGCACTTCTTCTAAGGTGTTTCAAAGGTGCTGAAACTCTGGGGAAGGAAAGGGAAAAGCAAATAACAAGTCTACCAGAAAATTCATGGGGTTTAAAAGCAGTGCCCTCCTGTGACTTCAGTTCTGAAGACCACATGTGCTCTCATTAGGAGGTAGCACAGTAAAAATCCACTGTCTAAAGTACAATAATCTGTACTGTATTTTGAAATGAAAATTCTTGAATACTTAATCACCTGACACAATATGATGTCAGTTTTCATTTGTTTCCTTCACAGGGTTAGTCTTTAAACAATCAATTTAGAGACAGAGAAAGGAAAAGGAAACCACAAAAAAATGCATGTTCAAATAATGTTATAGGCTTTTCTGAAGTAAAAGAAAACAAAAGCCAAATCAAACGAACCAATGAAAACAAACAGAAAAAGCCAACCCAAAAACTGATTTGTGGCTGATGAGGTGATTTGAGAGAGCTTACTGTACCAAGGTGTATAGGAAAATGGTACATTGGAATAGAGATATTTCAAATGTGTATATGACACACCCATATACAAATGTGTATATGACACACCCTGTTCTTGGCTGATTTTGTTGTGTTGTCCATAATGCAGTGTAAAGCTGACAGTCCTCTGGGTGGAGGAGTAAATCTGAGTTTGCCCTGGCTTTCATAATCAAAATGTTTTATTACATTTGCCACCAATGTGGTATTTGTAGTATGAAATAAACTCTACCTACCTTTCAGTCTGTATCCCTAAAATTATTACTCTGTATGAAACTCTAATTGAAAATATGGTGATTTAGACTGAGTTATCAATGGAAAGATCGACCCTTTACAGAAATAAGCTTATGGGGAAGGAAAGAAGCAAAAGAGTAAAATTAACAGCTGCAGCCACAAAATGCCTTATTCCATATACATTTGAAAGGTAGTACCTAGTAGATGTTCTTAGTGATAAACCAGCACTGTGTTTGTATCCCAGTCCCAAACTGCCAGGGTTGCTCTGACCGTCTGTGTGGACACGTTTTGAAACCATCACAGCTGGATCTCACCTTAATATAGGACCAAACTGAGGGCTAAGTGTAAACAAGTATAACCTTTCACATGCTCCAGATCAAGATCTCATTCCTGCTGGGAGGCAGGAAAAAAAATACAAGTCAGAATGTGTAACCCTCTATGATTCCACTTCCTTAGTCCAAGAGGAAAACTTCCTTTTACAAAATTGGAGAATAAACTTTTCCTGCTTGTTAGACTGGCTACCAAGCTGCTGATTTTGGGGTAGCAGTTTAATAGAGTTCCTTGCACTTATGACAGCCTAGGTGGGAAATCGCAGAAGAGCACAGAGGAAACTCTCACAATATACTTCCCCCCTATTATTTCTCAGCTTATTTTGAAATTAGGAAATCATATGGAAACAGCAGGAGGATTCCTAGCCTTGCGCTATTTCCTTCCCCTGTGATCATGAAGTTTTATTGCTGCCTGAGCCCTGCTGCCTACCATTTCAGAGGAGCTCAGCAAGAGGTAAGGTTTTTCTAAGTGTGGGTGGTCATGTCCGTATATTCAGCAGAAGCAATAGGGTTATTCAGCTTGAAAAAAGGCAGCTCGAGATGAAGTACGGAAGAATAATTTTCAAAGAGAAAATAATGAAAAACTAACAAAAGCACCCAGGGAATTAATTCTTTTTTTTTTTTTTTTCCTTTTGGTAATTGCCACTGAAGAGCCTGGCACTGAAATGGCATCATTAATTCAAGGTATCTCACTCATACACTTGTGGGGAAAATTGTACGAAATGAAAGGAAATTTCCCCAGGACTCAGCCTATTGCATTGGAAAGCTCTTCTGCTGGTGAAAAACAGCTACATACAGAAAGATGACCTGCTTGCTGATGCAGGCAGAAGTACAAACATTTTTCAATAATTTGGGATTTTAAATTTCTAGTATTTCATTATTATTTGTAGGTGCAGATACTCACAGTCATATCCACCTTTATGAGTGTATTAACATCATTTGTGTCAGAGCTCCTCTTTCAGAAGGCATGTACAAATATGTTTCCTGGAAGACAATTTTGTCAAGCCCTTAAACTTTGCTTTTAAGCAAATAGTGCATAGGGGAAAAATGTTGACTATTGGATATTAGCAACACACTGCTAGTAAATAAGCAGCAAAGGAATATTAGCACATACCATGCAGTGGCTAATGTTGACCCACAAGGAAACTCTTTCAAGACTTCATACAATTGGAGAAGTATTATTTTTTTCCAGCAAATTGGTGATAACTAGCTTTTCCAGTCAGTACAGCTAATATTCCCCATTCTTTTCAACAGGATATCACAGAAAGTCATAATGGCAGAACCCTGTTTTTCCTTCCTTAAAATATTTGATATCCCCACAAGTAGCTGAGGTATACATGCTACAGTATGCTATGGCACAAGAGAGTGTTAGGATATAATCTCCACTCCGCACCTGCAAGTAACCTCTCTGAAGATCATGAAGAAAGGAGCAACTCCAGATATTACACTATACTTGACCATTTTTTTCCTGAGACTAGTTAACTAAAATTCAACTAGTAAAAAAAGATCAAACTCCTGTTTTCACATATTTATGTATTTACTTGCTCATAGTCATGGAAAGTTGCTACAAGGAGAGACGTACTTTAAAGCAGACAGCTATTATCTAGTCTAACTTCTGATCATTGACATCCTAGGTTCAGAAAACATGAAGAATAGTTAATGAAAAAACAGATCTTTCAGTTTCTTTAAGGAATTAAGTTAATGTTGGAAGGACAAATCTGGAAAATGCTGGCATGGAAACCTAGCCTAATGGAGCAGCATTTTTATTACAAAATTTATACTAGCAACTTCATAATTAAAGAGAAATTTCTCTCCCTTGAGCATCTGGGTGCTACAAGCTTTTGTTTTAGTTTGGTCCTCATTTCCTCCCCTCATGCTGGTTTTCAGCCTGCTGTGGAAGACGAGGGGTATTGCAGTGTTCTTCAAAGTCGAAAATACTTGCTCCTCTGATTTGAATTTACAAAGCAAAATGCTCTCCTCTTCAAGCTCTGCTCTGTGCTTTGTGTACTTTCATATGGTTAGAACAGGATTAATTTATTTTCTACACTTCCTGTTATCTCTTCTCACTCTGGGGCTGTCACATCTCTTGCTCAGACAGCCATGGGAAGGGAAAACTTATCATTTCATTTAGATGGAATTTGAGGAAATATTTTGTCAAATCAGTTGCTCTGCATCACACTTATCTGCATGATTCATGAGCTTCACACTGCTATTCCTCCATGGCCAGACAGGGAGGGAACTCAAGAAGTGTACCTATGATTTGCCCTGTTACTCAGAAAAATTGGCTGCTAACGGAAGAGCCTAAATTGCTTCCTTTTGTAAGTGAAACATCTCACACACATCTCTGCTTCTCCTCTGGGCCCTCTAAAGCAGGACAGTGCTGTTGTTCACTACCACACTGCAAGTTAGCTTCTCCTTTAAATGAGGTTTTAGGTCGAGAATTCCGCTTTTGTGCTTTAATACACCTTTTCTCCATCTCTGGATGTGGGGATGTCAGATCAGGAAAGCTGAAAGCCATAGGAGCCACTACCTCCAGTGACTTTTGGATGGTAGAAAGTATATGTGTGCTACCCTTTTGGAGGCTGGGCCTGGAGCACAGGGCACCCTCTGTGCTGGCTCCAGCTCTCCAGGAGTGACTGCAGGGCACAGCCACAGTTCTGCCTCTCTCTCCTGCAGCAGAGCATCTTTACCCAGTGGAGCAGTGAGCCCATGTACATGGAATGCATACAAACTGCTTATTGTCTTTCTGTCAGGAGCATCACCAAACAGTCTCACTTTCCCCAAATAAAAGCAGATCTGGATTGCAGAGCTGGCAAGAAAAACAAACAGCAACCTTGTTTTAAGAGAAAACATTGCCAGATGCCATGAGTAACACAGAGAACTAGCATGAGACAGATACTGGAGAAGAGTAGCTTAATAGTTTTAATAGCAGTTTTCTTACCTCTGGCTGTTTATGAAAGCAGATAAGCTAAAAAAGCCTGTCCCTCTCTTCTCTCTCTCTTTTTTTTATTTTTTTCCCATGAAGCAATGCATACTCTGTGCTGAATGCCATTGGTGTAATGCTTCTTTTCCCTCTATCAGCTTGATGTAGAAATCTAAATATCACTGAGCAGGCTGGGGTTTGGGCCAGTTTTAATGAGATAATACCTCATAAGGGATTGATCCCAGATACATTTAAGGGGCCTTGCAGCTACTGCTTTGCAATACATTCCAGATTCTGCAGCCTAGGAAAAAAAGCAGAGAATTAGTGAGATGTATGAAGAAATGCAGAATACAAACTTAGTCCCCAAGACATTTCACGCCCTGTGGATTGCAGACTCTTGTACCAGGCTTATGCAGTTGTTTATTTTTTTGTCTGCCAAGCATGGGTGACAAAATTTGACAGGCAGTATGCTTACTTATCTGTTTTTTGTGAAGTAATGCTTTTGCACATTTTTCTTCATTATAAGCTCTGAACAAGTGAGGTGCAGTGTTCCACTTAAATAGCTTCTGCATGCAAACAGCAACATCACAAAGCCAGGTTAGAGGAGAAAATACAATGGAAAATAGAATTTTTAAAAGCAATATGGCAGAAGCAGGGAAAAATATATTTCCTTGAGTATTATTTATCCTTTTCTAATAGTTCACTTTGTACCATGACAGGAATGGAATATATTCTATGGTATAAAATTGTTTCCTGGAAATGAAAAAGTGATTGACACCTAAGTTTGAATTATTGTGAATATGTGGAAAAAATGGGATTTTACACATCAACAAAGCCAATAAGAGGTTTGAAAAGCATGTTTATATTGGGAGAATTTTAGTATAGAACAGTCTAGTTTTTAAAAGAAAAATGATCTTCATGCAACAGGCTCTAGTTGTGAACAAAGTGCCATTCAACAAGAAGGAACTGCTTTAACAGCTCAATTATTGATGATGCTGAGTCAGGAACCTGTGGATTTAAAGTCTACATTTGCTTTGTCACTTGAAGTAGAGAATCAGCCATAATAGACAACTCAAAGATTTCTGATACGCCTGCACTGGAAATGATGTATTTCTGATTCCAATGACATTTCTGTTAGACAAGTGATAGGCCAAGTACTGAAACCCTTCCCCATCTATAATTCCTTTCCTAGCCAGCCCAGTACTGCTTCAATCCAGTTGAGGTTTTACTGACAAAATAAGAACTCTTTTCTGCCTCACACTCCCCCTAGTCCTGGCACCTCTGGGAGATCTGTGTGCATCCCTGCCGTGGCTGGGCACTCCAGAGCTGTTTACACGCCCACGTCTTTGACTAACACCTCTTTGGTGGAAGCAGTGTGTGGGTAAGTGAATAGCAGAGAGTGCTGCCTGTAGTTTTCTGAAAGAGAAATAGAAACTACTTGGTGTAAAGGATGGAAGAAACTCTACTCTCCATGGGAAATATCCAAAGAAAACTCAAGACGTCATATCGGCAGAGCATTGTTTAGCCAGAACGGCCTTTCACATTCATAGCACTTGGGTTGGATTATCATTATGGATTCCCATTGTCTGCCTCTATTTTCTGCACACTATGACACAAGCTGTTCCATTTCACCTCTCTGCAGAAGATAGACGTAGGCCTTTGTAGCCTGAAAGAAAATATTTTTATTAGGCCACTTCTGATAAATATTTTTACACAATTACCTTACCTTCCAGCTGTCAAAGTACTGTAAAATTTTCAAGAATAAAGTGACCATTAGGAAGCATTAGCCAAGAAGTAAGAACCCTAATTACTTCTTCAAGTAAGTAATAAATGAAAGTGGCTGAGTTTCTGAAGACTTGTCACCTTTGCAGTCGTTTCAATAGACCTTTTCTATCCTTCCCTATACCAGAGGAAGTGGAACAGTAAAAGTAATGCACTTAGTCACATTAGTCCTATTGTTGTGTTTTCTTTAAAGAAAAACTTACTTGATCTCCCTGCAGCCTCACTCAGTGAAGAAGCACTGAGAGTGTAGACTTGTTACTGTAAAATATCCTTTGCATGTGCAATAAAAACCTGGGTGTCCATATGGCCTCCAAATGGTCTATGCCCAACCAAGAAACAATTGGTTTCTGTTGTTCCTTAGATAAAAGAGTATCAAAACCAGAGTGACTTGAAGAGATAGGTCTGGTTTCTTTTACACTTAAGTGTATGCAGTTTTATTACTCAGTAGGAGAATGGCTAGACTCCTTTTTTCTACAAGGTGAATGATGTCCCTCCCTACTTTGGTATGACTCGATTTGTTGTATCCCTGTCTGTTATGTGTCAGTTCTGGAGAGAAAGGCAAAATTCCCCCAAGCAGAGGCACTGCTGTCTTATCAACAAACCTACCACAATCAGAGGGGCATTCAGAGCACGAGGTGCTGCAAACCAGGCAGCACCTCTCACATACAGCACACACTGCATCCTGCCTGATTCATTGCCAATATATAAAGTTTTTTCTATGAACTGCTTCATCTGTTAGCTATCAATTGCTTGCCTTGGTAAATCAGTTTTTAAAAACCATCTATATTCATGTACAATGCGTGGGTGATGTTTTTCCCTTCTTCTTTGTGTAAGTGTGGTCTATCCCCATTACAGCAAGCCCTTGGGGAATATTATAGTATTAGAATCTCCTGAAAACTGATAGTTAAGTACTTATCATCAGGAATAAGTGAATAAAACCAATTTTCTTTCATTTTTACTTTCAGAAAGATGATTTTGTAGGACAAGGCTCTTTAATTGGATGTCTCAGCCCTGTGAGATAAACACAAATTTTCTTTCTCTGCATAAAGAGAATATATCACAGAAAAGATGAGAGTACAGTAATACTGTCCATTATATAGATATATCTTTCTAGCTCACACTGGTTCTCTGCATCAGTCATGGTTTTTAACACAAATGAAAGTATATTAGCCTCAGAGGGTACCAGTTAGAACTACATGTTCCCTAATTAGCACTTTGATGTAGCTATGTCCAGGTAACGTAGATAGCTTTAATCATAGCAAGGCATTGCCTGTGATGGTCAGCAAATCCCTAGGTCATCTTTTCATCTTACAGTCTGATGTCTTACAGATAAATGCCGAGAAAGACTTCCTTTTAATACCTGCTTACTGGCAGGTGCATTATGGGAGGCTTACCTTGATCCCTAAGATGCAGAAATTGCTTGGAACAAAGACCCAATAATAACGTAAAATCTTCTCCCAAATGCATCTATTTCTCTGATCTTTTCTGGCTTATCAGCAAGTTTTCCGACAGAAGAAGTAAAAGTGCAATTTTATTTAGAAAGTGTGATAGCAGAACAGGTCTCAATTTCTTCTGAAAGTCTGTCAAAAGCAAAAATATTATAAATTTATCATATATTAATCATATATACCCACTAGGGAATTTGTTGCCTCTGGCTTTATCTGTCATAGGGAAAGTCACACAACCCAAATGGTTCCATTTATTTTAGTATTATAACTAATCAAATACAGTTTGTAACTCCATGGTTCGTGATGCATTCAGACTGAGTCAGAAAGATGCTGGAAGCGAGCAAGCTGGGTCTGTACCTGAGCCAGGCAAAGGACCAGGACTCCCCATCTGTTTCCTTTTGCATTGTAGGGTTTCTGAGTTCTTTCTGCAAGCTGTGTGAAGGCTCGATTTCATTGTGCTGGTCATGGTGAGGGCTGCGGATGGGCATTCATACTCTAGGACAGATCTGCAATTGTTAGCTCAGAATTGTTATCAAATCTTGGGAGAGCAAAATTGATCATGGAGTATCAGCTAAAGGATTTGAATCCAAAACGTTTTGAAGTAAAGAAGAAACACAGGGAATAGTGCAAGGCTGAATATTGTTAGCACAAATATGTTCTGACAAACAGGGTCAATAGTTTGCTTTTCACAATTCAGTTAACATTTATTTCAAGGCTGAGAGGAAAACACTACTGAAATTTCCAGCCCACGCAGACACTTGGCTCAGGAAATTCTTCTAGGACCAAAAAATTATGAAATCTGTGTAGCGGGGTCTTTTTCTGCAGCAGCAGCAGCAGGTGAGGCAGTGGGCACGCACCGGCCCTCCTTGCCTGCCTTGCCCTGGGCCAGTGGCGGAGCACTGAGGGAGCAGCTGACGACAGATTTCAAGAGTCGCCCAAGTGTGATGTGTGTCAGAGGGGCCCGGAAGGTCCCGTTCAGCGACATCAATGACCCAGAGGGGACCGTGGGACCGGAGAGGTGCCAGCGGACGGGCAGCACAGCAGTGCGGGGTCTGGGCTGCGCTCGGGCCCCGGCGGAGGAGGCGAGGCAGGGGCGGCCGCTCCCGCAGCATGGGAGGCACCGGGGAGGGCGACAACGCCGGCAGCAGGGGGAGGAAGGAGCGACACGACTTAATGGCTGTGACAAACGAGCAGCAAGAGCACATCACACAGAGAAGAAAGGAAAAGGGGAGGGCCGGGGGCGGCCGGGGCAGTGCGAGCTTCCGATAGAGCCGCGGGCGGCCGCCCCAGCGCCGGCACCGCGAGCAGCCGGCACAGGGGCACAGCCAGAGCTCATTAGTGGCTGCTGGAAGGAACATCACAGCGACAGGAAGGCCGCTGTCCTCGTGGGATCCCATCCAGCCCGCGCTGCGGCCAGCACAGAGATCCCCGTCCATTTCTGAGGCCTTCCCGTAGGGCGCGGACTCCCGTGGATGAGCGGCCGCGCCAGGCTGTGACCGATCCCTGCGGGGGCTGGACCACACAGGCCAAATTACTTTTTAAATTGTCTGTGCTTCTAGAGAATTGTCTGTTGCTGCCCTTGCTCCGTCAGGTGAATCCATGCTCTGAGCAGACAAGTCCTGCCTGGCGCCCACCCTTCACTGATGTCCACGTCTCCCTGCCCTAGGCAGTGTCACAGCTCCCAGGGGCTCCTGTCCTTTCTCCTCTCTTTTCCTTTTAGGGTTGTGGGTACTTGCACCAAGGACTCCTTTAATCTATCTTCAGCCATACAAACCTGGATTTCATCTCCAGTCCCTGGATAATCAAGATATTTCAACAGCTGCCAGTTTCTGGCAGAGGCCTGTTCTACCATTTTTTCCCCCAACATATTTTTCATAGCTAGTCAGAAATATGCAATATTTTGTCATAAAACTAGTCTCATTTACAGCATTTGAATATTTTCCCTGCTTTACAGTTACCTTTCTCTATCTTAACAGTTTTGAGATTTTTTTTTCCCAGTTTCTCCTGTTCAGCACTTTTGCTTCTGCTGTTAGAGCTTTCTCTGCCACTAACCCCATATTCTGCACTTCTGTAATGTTTCGTAATGTGTGGCTGTTGAGTGGATATTCTCACCTTCTGATTCTTTATTACCAGACTCATTATCTTACATACTTTGAAACTTAGAAGATACATAGCTGTTTCCAAGTTCTAAACAATACATTCTCAATTTTGTTGCCCCTCCTTCTTTGTTTTGTCTGCCCCTTCACTTTATATCATCAGCAAGTGTAATCCACTTACTGCGTCTTCTTTCTTCCAGGTCATTGATATATAAAGTGAAGAAAATTGATCCTCACACTAATCCTTGTGACTCTCTTTTAGTCACATCCTTACACGTTAAACCGTTAGCATACATAGTACTTCTTGAAAAAATATTTGAGCTAGTTCATGGCTTATTGAAATTAGGTATCCCAAGAAGGCTGACATTGCAAATTCAGAGAAACAGAATAGTAAGAAAGGGGGTGTATCTGAAAGCCATTGGTCTTCCCCCATGGGGCAGGAGTTGGCCAGGGGTCCCCAGACCTCCTGTAGCTGCAATCACCTCCTCAGCAAACTCTCTGTGAGGTGATGGGGCTGATGAAGGATATGTATGTTCTAGGGCTGCCAGCAGCCACTGACAGACTTGCATCAAATTGGTGAGTCCCAGTGTGAGTGGCCCCATGAGCAATTTCCTCTTTAGAATGTTCTTGATCTTGTTTCGAAGCTCCCGGAGGTTTAAAGCTGTCTCCTCATCCCTGTCTCTGTGATGTGAGAGAAGTCTTTGTAGTTTCTAATGGAAAGCTGTCATAGGCAGAAGTTAAAAGGGGATTTCTTTTGCATCCCTTTGCTTCCTGAAGTCAGACATTTACAAAGAACCTGACTTTTCTACAGAAAAATCTAGTTAAACAGAATGTATGGATTCCTGTTATCTGATATTTTTATTATCCACCCAGAAAAAATCCCATCAGCAGAGTCATAAGCACAGGCTTGCTTTCATGAATTCATGCTGACTTTTCATAATTATATCAGAATTTCCCCAAGCCTGACTCTGAGAAGTATTTAAATATTTTTCCTACTGCTGCAGTTAGACAAGCACTGCACGTTTCTTCTTTCAGAGCCTTTCCAGTCACCTTCCAGAGGAGGAAGATAGCCTGTCTAGTGCACTGGGCTGGGGCTCAGGAGACCTGGATTTAAACCTAGCTGAGATGCAGGTTGCCTCTGTGAATTTAGGTAACAGACCTAACCTACTACATGCACTAATACCATGTTTCTGAGCAGAGACAATCATTTCCTATCATTCAGGAGGCCTGCACAGATTAATGTGATATGCTGAGATGCATGAAAACAAAACTATTACATTATTTTCATTACAGTATAGCATTTCTTTGTCAAATGACCTTGGTTGAAGATGTAATTCCTCTAAGGTGGTGGATGTCTAACTACAACAGGAATTAGAGACTAAGCAAATACCTTCGAGACACCAGGCCCAAGTTTACATCACCAGACTGGATGTAGCAGTGGGTCTAGCCTTTTTAAACAGAGCTGGCTGAGGAAGAGGCACTGCTGCAGCTCCATTAGGGCTGAAGATGTCTTTGCAGAGATGTGCCTGTGGCTGCAGCATCTGAGCTGAGCAGGGGGCTGCTGGTGGGCACCATACTCTGTTGGGGTACCTTTCTGCAGCCCTTGGAGCGGGCTTCTGCTCCCTGCCCACCAGCTCTGGAGAAGGATGAAGCAAATGCCTTTTCCTTTCAAGCTGGAGATCTTCACTACCTTCCTAGCTGGTTTTCAGAAAGCTGCACAATGCTGTGGTAACAAAAGGACTCTGTCTGCAGAAGAAGAAAAGAAAAAAAAAACAAAAAACAAAAAACCTTGTGCCTGCTGTTGTATCACATTCACTCATGCACTCACTCCACAGCTAGCATTCCTCTGGCAGGACATCCTGTCTCCAGTTCCTTACTACAAAAAAAAAAAACAAACCACACACCAAAAAACCCTAGGAAAAAAATTAGATTCCTTCACTAGCAATGCATAACATTATTGTGCTATTTTGCAGATGGGCTGGTTGAATTGAGGCAAATTTTGACTTTTTCAGACAACACCTGAAAGTGCTCTGTTCTTAGAATCATGGATTCTGTCTTGATTCTCAAACTCAAATTCAACCTGTACAACCAGGAAAGAATTTGCCAGACATGGGCAAAGCATTAGCATGGCTAGCACAGTATGTAATTCTGATCCTATAATAGGGAAGCAGCTGCAAACTCTGCATCCTCATCTCATATCTCAGATGCATTCAACCCAGCGTACATAGTACGGTACACAAGAAGTGTCTTTTGTTTTATTCCATTTTGATTTTAATGACACAATTTTAAACCTGCTACAGAAAAAACAATTTTTTTTACTGAAACACATGAAGGTGTTGTTCATCAAACAAATGGGTTGAGGAATTGTTTGGGTGTTTCAGAACAAAGAATTACTCTGGCTATCATCACAGACATTCTGAATGGGAACAATTTTCCATGGAGGGCTGTGACTTCAGAAGGAGGATAATGGTAAGTGTTAGTTTTGTTCACTTTCTGTACCAATGAAAAAATAAAGAGGTTGTAAGTGGATTCATTTGCTGTTCAATTGTGAAGTGGCAGTCAGAACAAAAGATGAGGGCAACAAAGTTCAGACTGAAATGATGAAGAGCCAGAGAAAGAAAGGCAACTTTAAAAAAATCCAAATAATATAATTTTTTTTGTCTAGAAGTAAAAGAAAAGTAAATTTGCTATGCACTCAGAAGTCATAAATGATGAAATTAATTTGTACAGTGCACTTGCATGCACAGGTGCTGCTGTTATGGATATACATTTTAAATCTGCAGGGCACTAAAGTGATTGCTCTTTCCCCCATGTCTCTGAATGCCATATTTTTCCAGCACGCTGGATCCCATCTGGTCTCAAAGTTTGTCATACTTCAGACATTTCAATTTCTTGATTACCTGTCAGGTTATGACCCTCAATTGTTTTTCTTTTTTAATATCTCTTGCTGTTCACTTGGGAGATGTCCGTGTGTTTCTGACATCTGCCACCCAACCCCCTCATGACAAAGCACTAATTATTGTGTTTATTTCAACAGTATCCTCACCTCCTTTAAAGAAAAGACCTAGGCTTTCTCCCACAGCACCCATACTGATCATAGTTCTTATATTTGTGCTCTTCCACAGTTTACCATAACTGTCTCCAGGTTTTTCATTGAGAAAGAATGTCCTTTGAATCCAGAAGGATTGCTCTTCAAGGTCACAGCTGAAGGTGTTATGCAGTAACTATTTTCATTGTACTCCTTAAATGGATAAGCTTATTTTCAGTTCCACTGCCAACCAGGACTATATCCTTGATCTTCCTATGAGGACGAATTCTTCAATTTCCATTCATTCTAAGAACAAAAACATGATTGATTGTTTTGAAAAGTAAATGCTTTTGTTACTAGAAGAATCAAATTTTAAATCTGGATCCTCATTTCCACCTTTCTTCCAATGTTCAATGGCTTAATAACATGAGAAACATATGAGGAAATTCTTGCCCTGAGTAAATATGCAGCAGGTGTGAACTTTTGATCTGGACTTGTATGCTAGTCTTTGGTCCTTGTGATGACAAAGCATCATTCAGAATCCAGAGTTTAACCAGTTTTGTGTTGTTTTCTGTGACCACAACCATCATAAGTACTTGGTTCTTTGTGTGGAGTCCAAAGATCAAGTCAAAATTCTGTTGCTGCTGCTGGAACAAGGCTGGGAACCATTCAGTGGAATTCAAACCAGGCAGAGCAAATGGAAATTGCAAAGGAAGGACTGTAGGACTCTCTTGTGTGGCAGCAAGTCCCCAGGTTCTCAACTAAATGAACCTTCCTCTCACCAAAGAGAGGATTTTTTTTCCCCTGCTCTGGCCTAGCTGGGTCTTAAATTCATCCTTTCTTAGTCTTAACAGATGGCACCAATAGCCAGTGCCTGAATATTATGTGGAGAACGTGTTTTTTCCAGCACATGATCAGTACATGGTGATGGGATCTCTCTCTTTTAGAATCTTGTTGGGGAGTGCTTAATGGTAGACTTTGAACAAGTTCAAGCAGAGCCTAAGTGACAGACTGCTTGTGATAGCCAAGGTGGAAGGGACTGTGAACACCTGCAAAACCTTTGTCTCCTAGGGAACTTTTTTGGCACGAACTCCAATAAACATTATCGTAATCATTTTTTTGTGCTTAGATGTCCAAGTTCAACTGAAATCACCTTTTAGATATTTAAGTAATTTGGCCAGACCCGGGATGAATGTTATTTGTACAGCTGAAGAATAGTGTTGCCTAACACTATGAAGATTATAATGTAAAAATATATGAGCCATAATGCTCACTTTCACTTGTGCTTGTTTCTACTTCTTTCACTGCAGTGATATCTCTCTACTTATCCTTCACTTATGCCATTAATGCATAAAATTTTATTTTCTACTAAAATAATTTGAATCTATTCATAATCAAGGGCTTTAAAGCAGCAGATGAAAGTGAGAGATAGCAGTCAGCTTTTTAGGAAATTAAAGAATTTACTTCATTTGCAAATGACCATGGTGCTTATAGAAGTAACCCCTGCATTAAAGGATTAGCATTACAAGCATGAGCAGGCCACAGTGTCCTGGAAGTGAACTTGGATTGCAGTAGGGTCATGTCTGAATGAGAATTAGTTTTTGCCAAAATTGTGCCCTCAGAGGATTACATGTTACTCTCAGGAGGCCAAGCCAGACAAAGATTAAATCCACACATTGGAAAAATGGTGCAGTTTGTATTGTTCAAGACACTGTGGGTTCTGGAAAAGATACAACCATTTATGTTATTCAATCTACATTTTATTTGATAGTGTGATTGTCAGGCAGTAGTTACAAGAGTAACAGGGCTGATGAGCAGTTGCTTGATGAGCAGTAGGCTTCAGACTGCATACTTTAAGTGGGGATAATTTGGAAATACAGATATTTCTTTTGACTGAAGCCTATAATAATGAAATGTACAGGATACTGCTTTAGTTATCTCATTATCTTACAACCCTAAGCAACTTTTTGACATATTATATTGATTAAAGCAAGAGAAAGTTGGGTATTTCAGCATAATTTATGCAAACTCAAACCAATAATTAGAACAGCTAATTAGCTATTGGTATCTGATTTTATATTAATCAGGAACTAAGATAACAGAAACAATACATGCAAGTCTTGTTTGGTAATAAGGAGTTTGGTTTTTCTAGCCTAGCAGTGATCATTAATTTTGCTGTGTTTTGATTTAGTGTTTGTGTTAATATATTCCAGTATGTCTGAGGATATGAAAGTAACACCTGGTGTGCTCTGTGCAAATGCTTCTCTGCTTCAGGAGAAAAGCCAAAGGGGAAATGCAGCTAAACCTAGAGTATCATTATAAACAGTCTGGTGGGGATAAATGCCTGTACTTTCTAATGCTAAAAGAAAGCAAATGAAAATATGTGGTTCTGTTTGTATGTTTGTATATATGTAGGAAGAATGCAGGAGGTAGTGCAGAAAGAGCATTTATGCTGAGAAGGTTTTTGATGTCTATTTGTACAGTGCAAGGGGTTCTACATGCAGGTTTTTGTTTACATCTATGCTCAGTGTATGTTTGCAATTTGTTGGTGGAGGCAGTAAGCCCAATTAAAAGAAAAACCCTCTGTGCTCAGAGTTTTAATTTTGCTGATATCCCAAGACTGTCAAAGGTAGATATTCCACATAGATTTGAGCTTGCCAGGAGTGAGCTTTGCTAGACTGGAATGAAAATAAAGACACTTCACTGCCTTTTGTTTCCTCAGCTTCAAAATAGTCTCTTTCCCTGGGAGCAATGCTCTTCTCCTTATGCAGAACTTATCTGGTAACTCACATAGTTAGCTTATTACATGTAAAAAAAAAAGGCTTCAGAAATAACAGGCCAGGCCATTGATCAGGAGACACAAAGCCAGAACAACATTCACACCAAGCTAAGGTGCTGGATTGCGGAAGGAATGTGGGATATACTCGGTCAACTTTAGCAAAGACAGAAGTATCTACTTTTTAATTTCAGTACATAAATACATCAATGTCCTTTGAAGATAGCTTTTATTCTATTATGCCTTTTCAAGAAAGGTTGGTAGCTGAATCAGACCCTTTATCAGATGGCATTTCCCACTGGTGTAATACCTACAGATGAAAACAAAATTAATCTGGCTCTATCGTTCGCGTTATGAAACTCATCTTTAAAATGGGAAACTGGAGCCTACCTTTATGTGACAGAAAGCCAGAGAGATTTGTTCAGGCCTCCCATATATCTTACATTTAATAGTGTAAGATAGGCAAAAGCATCTTCTTTCTTGCATCCATCTACCCCATGTGCATTTGCTTCCCACTCTTTTGTACTTTTTTATATTATTAGGCACCTTTACAAGCAGTCTAGAATTATTAGCACATGGCAACTGGAGCTTATTATAGGCAGAGTATCTATACATTAGCATAACATCTCTGGTTCAATGAGATGTGGTGAAGCTTCAGCAGGAATTTTCTAGCCTGTGAGGTGAGTGTAGTGGTCAGTGGAGCTGAAGGGATAGCTACATCAGCTAATTTACACACTGCCAAATGCATTTTTGCAGCCTACTGGAAGAAAATGAAAATCCTACTCTCTAACAAGCCTTCCTGAAGGCAGTATGAGAAAATGATTACATGCATAATAAGCCCATGAAATCTCAAATCTCAGCTTTGGGCTCTTCAGACCTGGGATTTTGACTCATGCCTACTTCTGTATAAAACCTGAAAATTTAAGAAGAGTTTAGCCTATAGCAGGAATTCCTTCTATTCCTTGAGATGCTTCATCTGCTCCCCACCTTCCCCTCCTTCCCCTCCACCCCCCAGTCCCTGCCTGGAAAAAAAACCACACACACACAGAGCAAGGCAAAGCAAAGCAAAGCAAAGCAATTCAAAAGAGAAAGAATGTGAGAATGTCTACAAAGAGTCAGATTAAATATCTGCCTTGCCTAGTTAGCATTTCAGCAAGGGGTGGCCAATGGCTGATGGCCAGGAGAGATGAAAATGTTAGACAAAAGTGAGCAATCACCATTTTCTTCACAGAAAAGGACATTGGAATGGGCTGTGCAGGGAGGTAGTGGAGTCACTGTCCCTGGATGTGCTTAAGGAAATACTGGACCAGGCAATCAGTTCCATGGTCTGGTTGACAAGGTGGTTTTTGGTCATAGGTTGCACTTGATGATCTCAGAGGTCTTTTCCAAATCGATTCTGTGATAAAGTGACCTGTCCCTACTACATTTTTCAACTCTCCAGCAATCTGTAGGTCAGGACAGCCCTGAACCAAAGAAGATGTCTTTCTTCTTTATAGACCTTGATGTTGCCCAGTAAGCACTTTACTAAAAACTTTTCTAAGCCCAGAAATACCTGCAACAGCCTGCAACTCTGCATTCCATAGCTTGGCCATGTGTTATAAAAAGGATCTCAGCTCACTGTGCTGGTGCACTGTCAAGTCGCTTAGCACACACAGTGTAAGTCAGATCCTTGATCTCCTGCAGATGTGAAGAATGCAAAGAGCCCCTCTCATTCTGAAGACACCCTGTCTAGGGGACTGGGTTGGTGAGGATTTCATTGCCATTGTTGCTCCTGCAGAGGGGTTTTGAGAAATGAAACCCCCAACAGTTAAAGGAAGGGAACCTTATGGGGACACTCAGCTGATAACCAGCCCGGTTACAATGGCAGATGGATAACTGTGCTGCAAATTCACATGATGCAAAAGCAGAAGTTGCTTTTGGGCACCTCTTTTTCCCAGTACCACTTGGGCAGGACATCGTTAGTCTCAGAAGGTAGGGACACATGAAAGCTTGTTTGAAGTCCTCTACTCAGATCTGATTTAGTTCAAATGACTCTGGTGGATGCATGTGGAGGGCAACAAGGGAGAGACAGCTGCTCATGCGGAGTCTCTAAATGTAGTCAGCACCACAGGAACATTGTTGTGACTCCAGAAGCAAGTAATTAATTTCCCCAAAGTCACTTCTAGCCCACACAGCCCCAGCAGAGGCTGAGACAGAAAATACTACATTAACCCCAAGGCAATGCAGTAGTGGCATTTGGAAAGATCGTGGTTTGTTTCCACAGCCACAACTTCCAAAGTTTGAATTTTAGCTGATGGGTCAGTGCCCAGGTTTTTCTGCAGGATGTACCCAAGCTCATCTCAGCTTTTGCTTCCACCAGATGATGTTCAAGATGGGCCCCCAGGCTTATGATATGTTGGACCACCTTTTTTGAAGGTGGAACACCTTTTTGAGGTTGGACCACCTTTTTTCCCCATATCTGTGTGTACAAGAATTTACATTTGGCACCACATTCAGCTAACGGAGAGGATGGGAGGAGAAAAGAGCTCACTCCAGCTCTGTAGCTTCACACACCATGACAGCAATGGACATTGCCTGCATCACGCAGTGGTGCCTCACAAAATGACCAGCAACCCACAAGCTTGTATGAGCTGTAATATAGCAGCCCTGCTCTGGGGGAACACAGGTCTCTCATCGTAACTATGAATTTTGTGGTCCATGTGCACTCAGCTCTGTCATCAGCTGTGAGAGACCTGGCTGCTATGAATGTGTTGGGTTTTTTTTTCCTGTGGGCAGGGAAAAGCAAATAATAGTTCTCATGAACACTTGTGGAGGATGACTACAAAGAAGGTATTCAGTGGGATTAGATATGTTTTCATTCCACTAAAATGCGTGTGCCCTTTTTTATCTTGCAGTACTTGTTCAGTGTTGGAAACAGCCAATCAAACCACAAATTTGGCTTTATTTTTAAATTGCAACCAAAGCCATAAAGCTGAACAAGGCAGAATTACAAGTAAACCAGCCAGTTCCTCTCATCTGCTATGGACCTTTGCAGCAAGCTGTTTTACAGTACCTATTCTTCCTCATAACCATATCCTTTTTCTCCAGGGGATCATTTTAAGCTTTAGAAACTGCAGAAGCCATCCTAAAGCCATTTTTCCTGAAGGGAGTACTTAAATGGAAAAGAACCCTCTTCTCATGATTCAGAGTGTGTAAAATGCTGTCCTGATCCTACCAGGCTGAAAGCTGCAGTCCTCATTCTTTCCCAAAACTCTTGCATCTGCAAAGGGACTGTTGAATTCAAAAAAGGCAGTGCATGAGCTTAGCAGCACGCCCATGTGTTTTGCATTGTAAGAGGGGGCCTAAGAAGCCCTTTCCCTTGCACTTTTCAGAGAAACCTCCCTTTTATTACAGAAAGCTTAATCTGCTGGGATGAAAATTATAACCCAGTGAAAATCCACTAGGAATCTTGAGACAATCCCGTTTTCAGACATTGAATGCTTTCCATTCTTTTTGTCTGTTTCTTCTTTTTGTTGTTGTTATAATGCCCTGTCTCCTGGTTGCTTCCTATTAAAAGAGTAAATCAGGATTACCAGCATACTACAAATGAGCCTGTACTTCAAATATGTCCTTCCTAGTGAGAAGTAGTAAATATGATGAGAAACAAAAATTGTTCCTGGGAGGTTTTCAACCTAATTTCATAGGCTTAAGATATCTGATTGTCTTGGGAACTCTGTGCTTGCAGCTCCCATTAATTTCAGTAGCAGGTGTCTAAATATTTCTTATACCCAGAGGTTCACATCTTTGTAGGAGGATGTAGATAAGGTTTGGATAAGCATATAGCAATTCTCAGGTTAAACAAAGCAGAGCTTCTTGCCTCTTGTTGTTCTCCTAATGCTACCTATTGTTGGATATTAAATATGCAGGTGATGAGGATGCACCAAGCTGATCTGAGAGAGAACCAGAGGACTGGTTTGTGTTTCCAAAAGCCCAATGCCCTCTGTGTAGATGTGGGGTACGATTTGTAAACTCTCTTTAGTGTGAACACTGAAATGTCTTCTCTTGGCTTCTTAAATTTTGGGAGGAAAGAGAAAGGGAACAAAGGTCATTGACTACATCATCTGTTTTCAGAGATTTGTTCTCTTAATCCAAGCCATTTTATTCCTCCCCTCACCACTTTTTGGTCCCTGTAGGGAGGAGTGTGCCCTATCCCAGGATAAACTTGCTGTGATTCAGGAGAAAGGAAGCCCATGAGTCTCAAAGAGTACATGGACTATGCTTCCAAGGAGATGTCTTGCTATTAATGTAGTGTATTAGTAGCACAGTGATTTAAAGACAACTACAGTGAGAGGACAGTGGCACAAATCTTCTCTGAAAGGTCAATTTCTGCTTAGCTGGAGAGACACACATACACACACACACAAATTTGCTTAGTTTTTCTCTGGTGGCTTAGACAAATAGCTGTGAAGTGACAAATGAGCCTTAGTGCCTTAGCCCCACTGCAGGGAGACATCTGTGCTATCAGGGAGCTCTGTCCCCACAGCTGCCTTTGGCCCAGCTCAGAGTGCAGCCCATGGACTGCACGGCCAAGGCAAGGAAATGTGATCAGCTGCAGCTGCAGCACAGCAGTCCCTCGCTCTGAGGCGACTCTGCTCCACCTGAGGAGTTGACTGGGACAGTTTGCCCTGGTGGGATGATGAGTCCTTTTTACTTTCTGCCCAGCGGTGAAGAATGTGATGCTCACATCCATCTCCCCTCTGACTGGTCCAGTTCCAGCCTTTGACAGGCCAGGACAAAAGGGCACCTCTTTGACATTCCTGAGAGCAAAATGTTACCACTTCGTTCCTACCAAGGTTTAAATTGCAGCTCCAAAGTTTGATTCATAAAGTGAACATTGAAGCCCTGCATATATAATCCAGGGAGACCCTAGTCATGTTGTAGCCATTTATTCTGACATGTTAAATATCTGAGAAGTTTTGCGGTTTTTTTAAAATTAAGTTTGGTTCCTTTCTATTTTGTTAGTTGTTTTCCTTATACTGCTTAAGAAAGTGTTAAGAAGTATTATTAAAATACACTTTCTAGCAATGCAGTGGTTGGTAGTATGAGAAGATGGTTTTGATACATGCAAGTCTAATATCCATGTTTTTAATAGATGCAAAAAATATTTTCCATCTTTTCATACTAAAAAAAATATTAATACGTTGCAGCTTGCCTAAGAGCAAGATAGGTAAGAGCCAAATTTTGACCCTTTTCTTTGATTCTATTATTTTTTCCTGGTGATTTTTTCCTCTCAACTTCTTAATGCTAGTGATAGATAAATGCTTTGCCAGATAGGCCATTTGGAAAGATAAAATAGGAGAATGCCAATGAGGTAAAATGCTTCTAAGAGAGACATTATTTTAATATTTGTGGTTTTGATCTGAATCTAGGCTTGTGTCTCTCTGGATTCCTCTTTGATCTATTCATTGCATGACTTGCCTTTCCACTTCATTAAGACATTCTTAAATTTGTATTAAGTAACCAGAATCAGACATTAAGGATCATCTAACAAAGGTGCCTTAAAAATTGGGCAGTTCATGTTCTTGCCCATAATTCTAACATCGTCAATTTTTTCTGAACTCTACAACTACAAAATATTACTTAGTTTAAATAGATAAACATAACATAAGCCATGCTTCTGTGACTCAAAGACATGGAAGAAATTTTTGTAACTTTATAATTAAAAAATGTTCTGATTTATTAGATTTTCTTGCCCTTTAACATCAGATGTATCTTGAATGTCAAGCTCGATTTTTTCATGTTTTAGTCATGTGCATTCATTTAGTGAATTTGAATAATTTTCCTGTCTTTCTGTTTAAATTATGCCTTTTTAAAAGGTGTCCTTTGGACAAATAGTCTCTATTAACAAGAAGCAAAATTTTATAAACAGACGAATTTTATTTTTTCATACATTTGATTGCTATACTCCTGACTTCTTTTGAGTTGGACTTTTAAATGTTTTTTTTTTAACGTGAGGATGCTGATAGAGATGACATTGAGCTTGTTTTTTTTTAATGTTCTTATGATTAAGCTGATGGACTACAAGTTGAAATCAATTGTTCCTACAGGAGATTTTGAACTCTAGTGTTTTTATCCAGTGGCTAGATCTCTTGCAGGTACTCTGTTCTGCATTTCAGAGCAAAAAAATATCATCATTCCCCTCTGTGAAAGATTAGTGAGAGTGAGTGAGCTTTCAAATACCAAGTTTGTGGTTTTGACACAAGTTGCAAAATGGCTAAGGGATATACAATTAAGAGTAAGCTGGAAAAGAATGCTTTAATTAGCCTGAGATGTTAGTCTGGTTTCATTTTACTTTGCTGAAAAGAAGTAATAGTGGTGGGTATGACTCTGCAGACAGTAGCAAGAACTGAGTGGTCTGAAGTCCTGTTTGAAGAAGGATCCTGGCATGACACATGGCTGCTCAACCTCCCCCAGACCTGGCTTTGTTCAACCCTCCCCAGACCTGGCTTTGCTCAACCTCCCCACAGACCTGGCTTTGCTGGCTGAGCCACTGCAGTCGTATGTTTATAACACTAGATCAAAAATCAGACTAGTGGAACATTTTGGATTGAGAAACACCAGGTAAATGAGAAGAGCCTGAAAGTAGGACAAGAACAATTTCATTTTATAGGGCAGATAAAGGAAAACTTTCTAAATTGAGTTGTATTTTTTCAGTTATTTCTGACTATGAAAGTATTAGTTCCTTGCTTTATGACCTAGTCCTACCCCATGAGCTGGATCTTTCACAAGACTGTATCTTCTGCAATGCATATGGGCTGATTTTGAGCCAATATTGGCATGAGGTTCACATGGTTACTCCATTTTTCTGAAAACGTCAGTCCCTCGCTTTGCAATGCAAGTAGTAGTTTACTATTGTCGTGAAAAACAACAGAAATACAAAACTGTGTTTGAATTAAATCCCAGAAATACGATGGTTATTTGACAGCTGCTTCTGTATTTTTCTGAGGGTTGTAATTTACAAGTTAGATTAACTATCAGTATTTTCAATGTATTTCAAAAATAATCTATAATACTTGTTAAAGAAAGCAATGACAAATCCTGGCATTAGAACCACTAGCAGTACAGCAAGGCATCCATGCTCTTGCTGTGCAATGTGTTACACCTCTTAGAAACACTCAGTTCTGCCCAAGGACAGTGCAGCAAAGAATTAAAATTCAAGCACTAGAGGCAGTCTCTTTCTCTTCTCCTGAATAAATGAAGGAAAACAAAGATGGAAAAATACAGAAAACAAAACAATGAATGATTTTGCCAGGATTCATACCAGCTATTGCCATGCTTTGTCAATGCAGATTGAATTAATGGTTTCCTGTTTGAAAATCACAATGTGTACAAAAATATATGGTACAATATTCTAGTCAGACCAGCAATTAGCATTGGCTTCACTGGGATTGCAGATCGTGACTCAGGGTGGAAATGGTCCCAGACTCCATGGATTAGACATGCAAATGAATATGGGCAACTTGTTATATATGGGAGTTATCTCGCATTACACACTCAGGAAAACTTAGGCTTGCTAATTTTTAGAGTTTACAACATTTATTTGCAAAATAAATGCAGTTTGCTCACGAATTTTTCCAGTAAAAGATGGGGGAAACACTTTGTCTGCAATATGTACAAGGCATAAGGAAGCCTGTGTGAGTACCTATGACAAAGGCAGAACAAATAGATCAATGGGCACAGTATTGTGAAAGGAAAGCAGAGTCAGCTGAAAGGTGGTGTTACACCAGGGCTAAATCATTTCTCCCCACCGATACGTGGGGATAACAGAGGAGAGAGGAGCACAGTGGGGGAGCTGTGCAAGAGGGAGATGAAAGCCACCTCCCTGCACCCCAGCTGTGGGGAAGGGGTGGGGGAAAGCATCCCAAAGGTGAAGGTAGGATTGCTGGAGAGGGGCAGGAGAGGCAAAGCTGGCAGAGCTGTCCCTGAGGTCCCCTGTGTCTTGCCCATGCCCTGCAGCTGGGGTGCCATAGGTTTGGCAGGGAGCCCTGTTCTCCCCTTCATGAGAACACATCTGTCTCCTGAGAGGCATGACCAAGACTCAGTTGTCCTGAGGCAGTGGCATTTTCCTTGAAAAACACATTTTTATTGCTTTACAAATTCATTGTAACAAGGGACTCATGTTCAGACTGAAGGACACGCTTATTATTGTCCTGCGGTTTTCAATTAATAAGTTCACAGCTAACAGTTTTTAAGTACAGTGAATCATGCAAATTTCCATATCACAGCAGCTAATTTATTTGTTTGTTGAGGAATAGCAGGTGCCACATGAATCTGTTTTGAAATGAATTCCAAGAAAGGCAGACGATTGTGGTCCAAGCTGTGGGAGGAGGGAGCCGGAGGGACTGGAGGGATAATGTAACGAAGGCTCTGTGCAGTGCAGGGTGTCTAATGTGGGGTATGAATGTGAAATGAGCAGCAGCACACATCTTATATCCAGGGGACTGATCCTGAAGTGCAGCCCTCACTAATGGCATGATTTCTGGCCAGAACTAACATGACTGCATCTCCAGGTTGGAATGATAAAATCCAGGTGCTTTCTGTATATGATTGCCAATTACTTCGTTCTGTCTTCCACGCACAGTTCCAGCTTTTGTTCCCCAGGCAGTTTTCACTGCTGGTTGCAAACACAAGGATCATTAAGTTACAAGCTGGATTTATTTACCGTTTGCAGCTAGATCTGAGAATAGTTGTCTGTTATACCAGATTTTAATTTCAAGTCTGTCTTATGGGTATATAAGATGTGTTCTTACCTGTTCTTGCAATTTCACACAATTATGCTTTGGACTGAGTTCCGCCTGTAAAAGAGCCATTACAGAGCTCAGAGGAAGACTCAGGCAAGAAAGGCAGTGCTGTGCCAGAGGTTTGCAGAGCACAGGAGTGTTGTGGATTGTGGCATTGCTGCTGTAGAGCTCAGACACGAGCACAGCTCCCAGAGAGTTCTGAAGAAAATGTGTCAGGCTGAAGCCATGTTTAGGTGAACTCTGAAGGGCATGTGCAAAGGCCCTGCTCACTCAGTCTTAGTACAGATAATCTGCAGTTCATGTGGATGCCCTCATACTGAAGCTGCCACTGTATTCATTGAACTGGTCTATATGGAGAAGGAAATCCAGCAGGTGTTTTCATGACCTTTTCTAAATAATCAACACCTTAGGCAAGAAGCTGGGCTCCAGATCCAGCTCATTTTTAGGCACCCGAGGCTTTAAAGTGGGCTATCTTCAGCTATATCATTGGTGAAGGGAACTTCAGAGATTATCTGTCACCTCAGATCTGGTGCCTTGATTTTTGATTTAGCTATGGAGGTGGGCTAGGAATCCTGATCTTCAAACAGTGAGATGATTTGAGATATTAAAAGCAAGAAGTGGTTGAGTCTACACTGGCAGCATCCTTCCCACAGGTGGCAGGTCACTGACTCACCTTTCTGAGCCCTCTTCCAAGTCATTCTTTTTTTTTATTTATTTATTTATTTTTAATCGGGCTGAGATACAGGCTAAACAAGTCTGCAGGCTGTATACTTTGGCTGCTTTATAAGATGGAACCAGTCTTCCTCATTATAGTCTGTGCAAATGGTAGCCCCTAAATGCTTACACAATGAGGCTATATTTTAAAATATAATTTCAATGCAAAAGTGACAGGAGGCCTAAGCAGGCTATCCAAGGGACAGATTGAGTGATGTTCTTGATGTTTGAAATGAGATGAAAGAGTCACTGATACGGAGAAGCCCATTCGAGATAATGGCAGCGGAAGAGGAAATGGTTCCTGCAACATGAGAGATGAAAGTGGAAGAGGGGAACACTTATGTAGCTGTGAGAGGAATTTGTCTGGTTGTGACTGAAAAAGAAAAGATGCTGAAAAGAAATAACACTGTGAAAGTAGTGAAGGGTGAAATGATGATGAACATTTTTCAGCAGGGAAAAAAACCACTGATCAGAAATAGGCAAGAATTTAACCAGAGTGTGATAGTACTAAAAGGTTTCCTGGTGCATCTCTTCATACAGGATGGAAATTCACATTAAGTGCTAAGCTTTAATTAAAAACATATTAAACTGAGTAACTCCTCTGACTGTCTTACACGTGTAATTTTTTCATGTTTTTCATTTTGTTTAACCATCCAGAATGGGGAAACTGCATAGTTCCTGCAATTCAAGGAACCTGACTTGAATTTGATGGTTCCTTTTACAACCCGTAAAACTCATATGGATAATAAAGAGGATTTCTGACCTTCCACATTAAGATCACTCTGACTACTTCCCCCATATTCAGCCCATCTGTCTTCTTCTGGATCTGTACTTCTCTTCAACAGTGAAAAAAGCCCCTAAGAGAAATGCGTAAAAAAAAAAAGAAACTATTTAAACTGCAGAAGACATGAAAGTACTAAAATAGTGTCTTTAGAAGTGATTTAGATTTTTCTGTTTGATGGAATAAAATTCAGATGCCCCAGTGTTTTCACTCAGTGAAGATAAAGTCAGAGTATCATAGCAGACAGAGTTTAGAATATCCCAAAAGCTAACATCAAAATGTTGGGGGTTTTTTCACATTGAGAGCAGCTACTGATTCTCAATGACAGAGTTGTTGTAGCATCACTTGCATCAGGAAAGTCTTTCCTTTGAAACAGAAAAGGAACTGTATTTTTTGAAACACAATTTCAGATGTTTTAAATAAGAAATAAATATGTAACAAAGAAGATGTTTGCTGTAACTTATGTGATGCCTGTATACTACACGGAGTTCAAATTCTGGCCACAAACATATTTAGTATGTAGAGAGTTCAGTTTGTAACAAAAGCCTTCAGAAACTCAATTTCTGTAGGAAAACAAATCCTGTAAGTTACAGCACTCAGGTAGACCCACCAAAGTCAGTGGAGATATCTTCTTTGTCAAGGTGGACTTTAAATCTTGGTCTGGCAATAAACAAAACTTACACACTGAAGAGCTACTTAAATACCAACCAGCTCTCGGGGGAAAAGAGAGCATGAAAAGGAGGATCAGAAAGAGAGAAGGAGAATGAAACAGCTAGAAGGGAGGAAAGGGGGGAAAAAAAGATACTAACTGGAATTGATCTAGAGGATAAATAAAGGTAAAGGGCATGTTTAATTCAGGGGAGAAGAAAATGTCAGAAAAAGAGACAGAGGGAGAATGACAAGGAGAAATAATAGTGGAAGAAAACAATAATAGAAAAATGAAGGCTTAAAATAAGAGTGAATGCTGGAGAGGTAGAGAGAAACAATGGTAAGAGGGAAAGAAGAAAGACTGGCATGAGCCCTCAGTGGCACTGTGGGGAGAGAGGCTTGAAAAAAACCTCAGCTAAACAATAGAGGGATGTGAGGCGGAGGCACCAGGGGGGCAGCGCGGATTAAATGAGAACCAAATGTAACCGTAACAAAGGCTCTGAGATGTAGGCAATGGAAGCATGTTAAGAGGGAAATGTTTTTTGTGTGTGTCTCTATGCATGTGTGTTTTCACATACTGGAAAAGATTCTCTCTCCACCCCATGCCCCCTCCACCCAGCAACCCAAAACACCTCAGTCTCAGGAACAAAAGCCAAGACCACTCATTTTTGTTCTGGACTTCAATTACTATCTGTGGTGCTTTTTTCTGCATTCCCTTTCTCAATTTTCAGACAAGCACCTCTGTGGTTGCTGCCCCTCCTTCAAATCCATTTTAAAAATTCTCTCTTGCTGTGATGGCTGCAAAAGATGTGACAACTGGCAGGCTGCTGCTGTGCTGAAACTAATGTTTGTCGTGCTGACCAGTTTTCTAGCTATTTCCCTGTAATTTCTAGACAGTTCTCTGTACCTGCTTATTGCTTTTTCCCATGGAAAGGAAGCATTTCAGGATGGATATCTCTCTGTGCTTGTGCAGCAGCCATCTTTGGATGAAGAGGAATATTAGCAAGGATTCTCCCATGATTGCATAGGTCACTTTTAAAAATAACTGCCTATGTCTGAGGCATTCAAAATTGGCCTTTTCTTGATTGAAAGGAGGCATTTAGTTGCAACACTGCATTACTCTTTACACATACTGCACCAGAGCTCACTGAAAAGGCTCCAGACCTGAAGGGAGATTATGGCAGCACCTACTCAGACCAATGGCTGTAGCTCCTCTTACCCTGCACAGCACGGGTGGCCAAGGCTCTGTGGTACAAGCTTGTCATGCCAAAATTTCAGGCTCCCCGCTCATAACTCATTGTGACAGGTGAGTGTGCACAGATCCCCAATCCCCATTGAGACAGGTGAATGTTGTCTCAGTCATTCACAGAGTACACCCTGAGCCAAGAGAGCATGGGGAAGAGAAGCCAAAATGCTCAGGTTTGTTCTGTGCCTGGAGATGCAGTAAGTCTTGTCCTCTTTGTGTCCATGCTGTTGTGAAGGGTGCAGAGTGGAGGAAGGTTCCTCTGGATATGCACCAGCTTTGTCTGCAGGAAGGTGAATTCAGCACCCTGATGTCCTCTCAGGCCCAGCTGGCTGCCAGCTGTCCCACAGCACCACCCTGCCCTGCTCTGCCCTGACAGCCACTCTGTCACTGGCTCAGGGTCTGCCCCCACGTCTCTCTACCAGCCGTCTCCTTCTCTGGTGCCAGGACAGCAGATACACCATGACCATGGGAAACAAAGTCTGTCCTGTGCAGCCATCTGATGGGAAAGGCAGCTGCTGGCCCAGCTGGGGAATGGAGGCACCTCCTCTGAGCCCCAGTCTCAGCAGTAACTCAGCACATCATTCCCCTGGATTTATGAACCTACTTGTTACTCAGTTCTCTTCTGCAAAACAGCACAGCAGCACTACCTGTGCTGCCTGCTGCTCAGACAGGTGGTAAGAGAGAGCTCCTAAAGCTACATACAGCAGTTTGTGATATTTGAAATGTCCCTTAAATATTGACTGTTGCTGATACCTTGTGTAGATTTTGTTTTTTCAAAAATGAACTACAGCAAGAATTGAACAGGTCATTTGGGGCAAGAAAAGAAGTGTGGAACAGGAACAAAACACAATTATTTACAGTGTAACTGAGCAGTTTTTTACACGGAGGGTGATAGAAGCAACAAAATGGGGAATAGTTGTTAACTTGTCAGAACAGCTCCTTGGTTAGATTTTTATTTTATTATTTTGTCCCATAACCAGAGAAAGAAAACCTCTTGAACTACTAAGTGCAACACATTGAGCAAAGAGGGGAGCTGCTGTAATTACCACACAATGCTCCAAGGAGATGGTGCCTCTCAAGCACCATCAGGTACCAGTAGGAACTTCTCAAGTACCATCCAGTGCAGGCTCAGGTTGTTAAATTCGGATCCAAACCTTCAAAGAATTCCAAACTCCCCTAAATCTATTTGTGGCTACAAATCTCGACATTACTGGGAGATTGCATGAAGTTATGTAAGTGGATCTGAATTTCCCAAAGGTCTGAGCTGTATTTCTATGCCAAAAAATTCACACTATTGAGTTTTTTAAACAAATGATCATTAATGATGATCTTAATGATCATTGACATTGTTCCTGTAGAAGAGCCAGGGAAATGTCACCCGGTGCCATTCTTGCTGCTAGGGGGTTAAATACTTTCTTGGCTAAGGCTGCTTGCTGACCTGGCTGAAAGAGGAAAAAAAGCTGTAGGTCAGTGAGTGAGATTGCCCTTCCTTTAGAACTGCCCAGGAAGATTACAATAAGTGTGTAGAGACTAAGCTAGGAATTAGAGACTAGGGAGTGCTGATTTCAATTCTTTCATGTGCAGCCTTTGGGCTGAAATCCAGGGAGCTGTATTGGCATAAACTATTCCAGTCACAGAGGACATGTTGCTAGAGCCCACCTAGCCTGGAGGCTTGAGCATCAGTGTGCCTCAGACTGCTGACACTCAGACAGGGAACTGACAGAAGAAAAGATGGATTGCTCTGATTGGATAAGTAGAGTCATAATCATAAATAATTATGTAGGGTAAAAGGGGATCTAGGTAAAAAGGCATTATTAATAATCTTTAGATTTCTCTCTCTGAGACTTTCTCTTGTTCTTTGGTGAAGAGAGAAAAGAAGTTGATGAAGGCAATGTTGGATGTACTTTCAGAGAAATAGTGCTGCATTTCAGTCAATGCACAGGGGAGGAGGTGGTGTAAAAAAGATAAAATTCAGCAAATGCAAGATGGGATCTAACTGCAGGCCCTGGTTAGCAGCCTTGGAAATGAGCAAGGGAAGAAGGTCTCCAATCTGCTATTTCTCTGGGTGGATAGAAGCAGAATAAAGACAGCTTGGTTGCTGTCAACAGTAGAGATTAGAACTGATATAATTAGAGCTATATCATTTACCCACAGCCATATCTCCTCCTTAGCATTCTGAATGTCTGGTGATGCTGGGCAGCCTGTGTCAGCCACATTTATAACTGAGAGACAGCTTTTTCTTTTAAAAGCGTTTTAATAACGTGTCTGTTTGAGCTTGCAAGTACCCACCACCCTGTGTCAGCTGGCTGGCATCTGTTCTCAGAAAAGTAATAGAAGTAGTATATTACACTGTGGAACAGCAATTGGCTCCTGACAATGTGACCATGAATAGCACCACATTCAGCTACAGCTATACTTCAGCTTTTGGTATTAAATAGAGGTAAATTCCAACAGTGAGTTCATCAGCAGAGTTTTGGGTAGGAGAAGAAACAAGTGACTGTGCACTGGTTCAAAACTCAAGTCACAGATGTAGACCAGTAAGGCAGAGGCTTGGAAGTGTCTCCACAAGAGTTCTACAAGAAACCAAATGGTGAATCTGAAAGCAATCCCTTAGAGTTTTCCCAGATGAAGCAGAAGGCAGGGTGCAAAACACTAAGTAGAAATCTAATGGGAAATCTTTCTGGAGAAAACCACCTGGAGGCAGATTGATTTCAAATGTTGCCTTGAAAATCACTCTGAAACCATAGTGGACTGCCTTTAATGCACTGAGACAAGGACCATCTCCCTTCTGTGCTGACCTGTGCTCCAATGCAATTACCTCTCCAGCTGATTGGACAATCCTCTTCCTCACAACTGGGAGCTATTTTCATAGACCTCATTGTTTTAGACAGTTTTAGAAATGATGGTCTATTTCTAATGCAAGAGAGCCCTAACAGTGGCTTCCCTGCTAATGGACTGTAATTACAGGATTGATCCCACATCCCTGGCAACATGAACCCTTCTGTGCTTTCTAAGGCAGCAACAGCATAAATCAATGATCTGCTACTACAAGCTTCAGAGGATTCAGGGAGAACAAACCTTGGTATATACCTTGTCAGGCTTGCTAAATGGGGACAACACACACCTGATTGGCATAGTATCATTAACTTATCTCCATGGTCATGTGGAGGATTGTTCTTGCACTGCACTTCATTTAACAGCTGGCAAGAAACACATCATTTTCAAAATGGGTCTTTACACTTGAGAGTGGCCCTTTCTGTGTAAGAAGCAACAGCAGGAGCTGCAGAAGACATAAAGCAGATGTTGAGCAAGATCCTTCCCTTGGGGAAGAATGATCTCTTTCTTACATGAAGATACAGCACTAGCATGTTATTGGATAGGAGTAAGGATATTGCAGCATGGACATTGACTTTTCAATCTCTCATGGATAAAGTGTCTGCAAATTCATGTTAATAAAGAGAAACTCTTGTCTGTGAAGTAATAAAGAGGAAGCCTTTCAGTATATTCATGAAAAAAGGATAGCTACTTCATACTCTTATGAAAGTGAGATGTCTGTTATGCTACCTTACCAAAACTAAACTTACAAAACATAATAGATCTGATTCTTCTCACCCTGTGTGTTTTGACAGGAGCTATTAAGCATGTCTCACAAAAGCCTTGGTCCTTGTTACAGCAGTTTTTCAGCTATGCCTGCCCATATACCCCATTGACATGAGTTCTGACCCTGACAGGCAGACTTGGCCTCCTGGCCTGAATTCAGACCTGCCTCATCCCTACAGACTTGTCTGCCAGCCTTGGCTCTAGGCTAAGGCAGCAGCTATCACTGGGCCTGCTCTGCTCACATTGCTGGGATGCTGTGCTGGTGAGCCCAGCCTGCTTTGCTGCTGTCTCAGCTCCTGCCTCACCTTTGCTTTAACAGCAGTATAAGGAAAGACCCTTTTGTCTGTATGATCAGTTGTTTGTGTCCAGCAAAGACGCCTAGATCCTCTAAATGTCATTTCACTGCCAGTAAGGCATGACCTAAGCAGACATGGTGAGGTCCTGAAGCAAGCTTAATGTAGCATACAAATGTGAGTCTGTGACAGCCAGTCCCACTAAGGTGGACCCAATAACATCCAGTGTACCAAGAGTATTTGTCAGATTCAATTGTTCTGAATGTCCTAGAGGACGATCTCTAATTTAACAACAGAAAAATGTTTACTTCTTATGAATCAAGAATCTGTGTACACTGTCACATCAATCAAACTGGTGAGTAAGAGCAGTGGTTCAATTAAACTCTGAGGAAAATGATCCAGTGATTTATCTGAACCTATTGCTGCAACCAGCAAGCCTTGCTGATCATTAACAGTGAGAACAGTTTCATCGGGTTTTTCTCTTTTTGTCACCCTATATGGTCCACGTACAACAATAAAATGTGACCTAAGTGGACAGAAAAATAACACCCCTGCCATCATTAAGTGCACCCAGAAACTAAAAGGTTGGCTAAGAACTTTGTGTGACTTTGCACAACATGATGTCAATTGGGTCCAGACATAACAAGAGCAAACACATAAAAAAGAAGGCACATGAAGAAGATGTGAGTCTGGGATTGAATCTTGGTGTTAGTGTCCAGCTGGCCTCGTTATTAGCCAGATGGCAGGTTCAATATCAAGCCCCTGGAAGGGTCAACACAGCAAATTGTAAGATCTGCCAACTGGACTTAGGAAAAGAGACAAAAAGGGGAAAAAATTAAATAAAAAAATATCCCATATCTATCATGTCCATCTGCTGGGCAGAGGAACAGCCAGAAAAGGATTTCTCATAGTCTCATGTACATGTGATCCAGGGCTGGAGCAAAGTGGTAATTCCTCAGAGGACAGATTATCCCAAGATATCTAATCTTTGCATGATACAAAACAATAACTTGTTTTACAAACATGTTCAAGGCAATCTTTTTCTGCATCTGTTGGATTAAATCTCTCTTATCTTCTAGCACTTTTTTCCATACTCCTATTTGCCTGTTTGCTTGCCTTTGTGAGGGCACATGAGGAGTGGCAAAATAAGAACTGTAGAAATGTGGAAGATGGGCATCATTTGATATAAAGCACTTGGCAAAGTCTCATTGATCTTGATGCCAGTCCAGATCTTCCTGCAAAGTTCTACAATGACCTTCCCAAGATATGCCCTTGAATAAATTTGTTACCTGTGTTGTGCATAGAAAATCATGGTATGTGTCCTTAAAATTAACCGAAGATTTTGGTGGATATCTACTCCTCTAGTCCTCCTCTAAAATATTTCCTTTTTCAATCTGAATTTTAGGCTATTGTCTGTTTTTCAAAGTATGGTGGCCACATTTCAATGAAAAAAATCTGACAACCTAACAGACATTCTCTGGGACTTCAGATAACTGAGCAAATTGGAAATAACAACTGAAAAAGATGTGACATTTTCCAATTTCCCTTCAACATTTTCCTTTAAGCAGAAGATCCCACAAATACCTGACTAGAAGAAAGGCTGCAATAACACCTAGGGCCATAAAATCATTGCAAACTTGCACTTAAATATTGCCTGATGTTTGTGGCCAAGTAAGAATTATGGTCCACATATTACATGATGTTTCATGTTGATCTTGCTGCATCTTTTGCAGACCTAACCTAGGACAGCTTTTGCTTGTGGATAAATCTCAATGTGTTTTGGGCACAAAGATTTCGTGCTTTGAGCTGTGAGTCTTTAGATGGACCCTGTACAAACTAGACTGTTACATAGGATACTGGTGTTACAGAAACACAAAGAAAAAGGAATATTTGGTGTCATATTCGAGTCATAAGGTCCAGTGTGGTTACAAAGTTACATCCAATGTTCAAAGCTACATCAAGACTCTGAAATACTTTTTTTAAACAGTAACATTTTGGTTTATCTGTCTTGTATAGTAGCTTAGGAACAGGTAGGGTAGCATAGTTGCAACAATTTTATTTCATGGTGAAGTACTGCTGTAGGTAACAGGATATTTGAAGCCTTTTTTCTGTTCCAGGTAGGATTGTGGGGAACTGGGAACCAATGAGGAAACAAGCTTTTAATAAATATGTCTGATCTAAATTGAAACACTGATGTGGATGCACCAGTAGATAGAGCACAGTTCATGTCTGACATTTCTCTAATTCCCAGGCAGGGCAGCTATACCTAAGGTGTGAATTCTAGTCCATGCTGATCCCTGAGCCATGTCCACTACTTGTCTGGAAGAGTACTGGATTGTCTGGTGCAAAGACATGTCATGTACCTTTTTTATGGCTTTCTATGTGGGCAGTGCTGTGCCAGTGCTTGGGACACACTGTGACTGTGGGGTAACTGTGGGGTCCCAGCAAGGGTTGTAGGGCATGGGGAGGAAAGCCAAATTCAACTACCAGCTCCAGTAAAGGTACTGCTGAAGTCTGGGTGGATGAGTGGTTTATATTTCGTGGAGATAGAGACTGTTAATCCTGTGATAGATTAGGTCATCCTAAATTTATCATCAAGGACTATAAACAATAATTTTGGCAGAGAGCTAGAGTAGTAACTGGAAATTTGAGTAGGAAAGTAATGGAGAACCCACAACAAATCTCTTTCCTTCCTCTGCTCTACCTGTGTTCCAATGGGGAAAGTTTGACGAGGGCAGACTCTGGATGAGATACTTGGTACTCACTTAAAGCTGCTTTCTCATCTGCTCTGCATAAAGGATGTGTTGTGTGCACACAGCTGGTGTGCATGTGCAAGACATCCAGAGTCAAAAACCTAGCAAGGAGATGTGAGGAAAAATCCAAATTGTGAAAGAAATGGTGATGAACTGTGAAGTTTTAAAATACTAGTGAAGTAAATATATAATTTTTCAAGGCTCATACAGGCATCATGAATACTGTGTCACGACTTTCCATGTTGATTTCACTATGATTTCTTGACTTTTTGGAGAATTTTTGAATTTGTCAAGAAAAGAATGAAAATGGGGACAGTGGCTGGAATTTGGTCACCTATGTAGTCTACAACACAGTTTCTCAGCAAGGAAAAGACATACATGGGTGGGTGTGCAAGCCTCATAGCGAGCTGAGGTAGAGACCAACCAAATTAGGAGAAGCAGAGAGCTGAAGCTGTGCCTCCTGAGTAGTGGAAGAGTTGCAGACTTTTAGACAAAAGCAGCATTTCTAGTAAGTGAATCACAAGGGATTCTCCCATTGCTCGAGTCAGCAAAAGCAATGTTAACATGTTTAATCCAGAAGAAATTTTGATCAATCTTAGCTTCATACATGAAGTTGACTCAGTGCAAACCTCCAGGAGCCAGTATTTATCCTGGCAATATCTTGATGTCAGAAGGCAAAACAGTAACACAGCTGCAACCATGTAATTGAAGCCACAGCATGCCATTGAAAGAAGGTCTCCTCGAGGTGACCAAATCTGTGGAAGTGAGACCCATGTGAGCTGTGGTGGCCATTAATTGTCTTTATCCTTTCACCATGTTTGAGATCTTGGTTCCAAGCTAGCAGCCTGTGTCAGCAGGTAGCAAAGACACAGTTCTGCTGACAGGCAATCCCCAGAGAGAAAACATGTGACAAAATTGTACTCACTGGGTAATTTCCTATTTATAGCTTGTGTTTGCGAATGGTCTTATCTGTGTTCCTTTATACACTGAGAGAGTGATTAAAGCCTCATTTTCATTTCCTTTTGTACCTTACTCTTATCATCCAGATAATTTTAGTGTCTTTAATCAACATTTGCAGAAGTAAACAATGCTATGCTAATAACAGTGTTGTGCTATAAACATTTCCTAAGTCATGAAACATTACCACAACATAAGGAGGATAAATATTAGATGGTCTCATTTTTAGGAAAAAGAGACTGGTAAAGCGAGTGGTCATGATTATAATAGTCTGTGTCAGACTGGGTATTCCATCCTGTCCTTTATTTAAGCACCAGACAGTTTTTTATTTCAAGTTTTGAAGTTCTGCAGAAAATCTCATAGGTGAATTAGTCTATAGATTTAACATGAAGAAAAAAAACCCAAAACCACAGCAACAACAGCAGCAACAAACCAACAAAAAACCCCAACCAAATCGAATCCAAAAAACCAAACCCAATAAACAAAATACCAAATACAAGGGAAGATTTATTGTCATTCAATGAAAGACAACTGTTTCTGTAGCAGGGAAGTGGATGACTAGAGGTAGAGATACACAAGTTACCACTCATTACCTGTTCCACAAGAAAAAAGAGACGATGATGAAGAAGCTTGTTAAGAGATATGACACCCCAACTAACCATGAAGCACTTGCTGAAACAGTTGGGATTTTAGTGCCAAACATCTTGATCTTATCACTAGCACATTACATGGCTAAATAATACAGAAGTGCATGTGAAGTATTCTCTCCAGTGACATTATCCCATAAATGGAAAAGTGTGGAAGATGGAATGTGCTATAGAAGCATAAAATTTCCACCAAAATCAATGAGCCTGGATTTTGTTTTGCACTTGCACAGCACATTCCATCTTCTCTGTGTTATTTCTCACCAATTAGAAAAATTAAAAAGACAGGACAGAAGGCAGTAGCTGCAACATTCAATGAACAACACAGAATCCAGGACTTGAAGAAAAAAAAGATTATTTTTCATAAAAGAATAAATGATAGCAGTCTTAAAGTCCTAAGACAGTCCCATCAACATTATCTCCTATTCTAACTTGTTTTTCAAGTATTTTTTTTTTTTGTAGTACCACTATGACTCAGCTTGCTTGGAATCAGTAAACAATGGGAATATGACAGCTTCTGGCACAGCACATGAGACATTTCACCACTATAAAAGAAACTCAAGATTGTCTGATTGAAAGGAGCAAAATATGCCTGGTCAAATTAATGTATGGACTAGACAAGAAAAACCAGCATCAAACCAGTATTTCAGACATCATGCAATAAAGTTTTGCTATATACACGTACATAAGCAGCAACAGGAGGTGTCTTGAGCAGATATAAAACAAGGAAGAATGTTTTTTCCCGAAGGCAGGTGTCCTCCCCCACCCACCTGCAGGTGAGACATCAGGGATGGCACCAGTGCCTGGCCCCTTCCTGCTGTTGTCCAAGTCTGAGCATCCCCTGGAGCCTGTAAAGGTGAGCAGAGGGGTCAGTCATGGCCCGTGCCCTGGTCCTGTGCTCAGTGGCTTTTAATTGATTAGTATAGACACAGACAAATGTCCCCACTGTCACATGGATGTCACTGTCCCAGGCTTCACTGAGCCTCCCTGTCAGTCTGTCCTGCTGAGCTGCTGGGGCTGGTCTGGTCAGCCCAGGCAGGGTTGGGGATGAGCAGAGATCACACTCCTGTTCACATGCTGGCTGTGTTGGATATGGGCAGGGCTGGGCACATCCAGGGCAGCAGGGGGATGAAACAGCAGGGGATCTGAACTCTCCCCAGGCACTGTGCAGCCCCAATGAGGCCAGCTGACAGCCCAGCAAAGCCGAGAAGCAGGAAGGAAAGAGCATAGTCATACTGCTTTGTTGGTTACTGTTTCTTCTGATAGAGCAGACACGGCCAAAGACTGCAGTGGCCAAGCTGGCACTTGGCATTTAGAACCTAAGGGGGAGGCAATACGAGTTCAAAGTTCCCTTGAACTTCTGTTTATAATTCTATCATAATTCTGTCATCTATCATAAGCATTCCCCCTAACTTCTAGAGATCCTTGAAGGGTATGTGATTGCAAGGACAAATGAGATAATGTTTGGTCTAAACCAAAATCCCAGCACTTTTTGTGTGCATGCTTCTGAAAAATATATCGGCAAAATTTGTGTGAAAATGAAATTTCTATACATTCTGATTCTGGTCAGAATTAGAACATAGACAGTTGGGAGACATTCAGATGTTATTTAGACCTGTTGACTCACAAGATCTTTCAGAAGGCCTGTTCCCACAAGAAAAAAAATCACATCTTGCAGATAACTGAAGAGTGGAGGCTTGTTAGAGCAAAACAACTTCTGAATCAAAGCTCTGTTAAGACAAAACTCTCCTTGACCTTTTTGAACTTGGAATAAACTTGAAAGCAGATCTTGAATATCATATTACTTCAAAAGTTTAGGGTTTTTTGCAGAAATCCTGCCTAAAATGTCAATAAATGAAAGAGATCTAATTATTATCTGGGAAACGACTGCCTGATGCACTGGGAAAAAGTGCCACACGTTCCTCCCGTTCTTTTCTACTTTGATTTGTATGACACAAAATATTTGGTTTAATTTTTCTTTTAGCAGATAGATGCCAGCATGAACTGATATGAGGATGTCACTTTTCATAAGTAAATTTTTCCAAGCTCACTGTCTGATCTTTCTGATTGGCAAGTCTAAGGAACCTGCGCTGTTAATCAGTGCACCGGCATCAAATTAAAAACAGTCCTCTGTCATGCAGATGACTGGTTGGCTAAAGCAAATAAGATGGGAGTCCAAGAAGCTGCTGTGCCTTTCTCTGTGAACTGAGCAAATGCTTTCATGTCAAGTATTTCTATGCTACAAAATCCATGCAGAACACCCAGGGAAACCAGACAAAAAAGACAGATGTTTGGAATGACTAGTCACTACAATTTGATTGACACATTGGTTGGCTTTGCATAGTTACTGAGGAAACCTTCATCTGAAGCGGGATGTTTCCCAAGAATTACAAGGCCACCTGCAACTCCAACCCTTCCTTCCTCCTCCAAGTTAAATGGTACCACAGGGATTCCTGTACTGGGATGTTGGTGTGTCAAATCCCTCTGCTCGAGCTCAGGATAATGGCATTAAATGGGTTAGAGGTTGAGCTCATGCAGCAAATGACAAGCAAGAGTTTCTTGAATTATTTCAGACAAATATTTACAGGCCAATTACCCATATTCCTCCATGCATTCTGTACCTGGCCAATAACTTACCCATTTGTGTTGTTATTGCTGGCCCAGGGGCCTGCAATATGTTAGCCAATGTGTGGGAGTTGGAATATTTTGAATAAAACTAGGTCTAAAGAGAATAAAACATTGCACACAGCTTTCTAGCTGAGACATTCCTAAAAGACATATTCAGGGAAGTGGTAATTCAAGAATAACTGGATAGGAAATTGCCCAATCAATGTAGTTTGATGTTTACATATAATTTCACAATATGCTATTATGTTAACCACTTGATTGGCATGTATTTATGTTGTGGTGATTTCTAAGCACTCAGTAAATGTGGACCCAAGAAAGGGGTGATTTCTTTGGGAGGTGAAATGGCTGTCAAATACAAAAAATACTGATTGCTACTCCACTTTGCTTACCTATTTCTGATGTCCTTAACAAGAGAGATGAAATGGCAAAGCCCAGTGCAGCTGACAGGTCAGAGATGAAGAACAACATTTTCTGAATCCAAGGAAGTTCAGGGCCTTTGTGTTTATACTTTATTTTGCACAAAGTGCTTCCAAAATCTGTTGTAAAAGCTCTCAGCCCTAACCTGCTTCCCACACCACTGTAAGCAGAGCTGAGCCCGTGATGGCTCTGGAAGGCCAGCACTTGTCTTTGCCTTCTGTTCAGCCTGTTCAGTCCTGCTGGCTCCTCAAAAAGGAAGAGTTTTCTCACCAAATAAGTAAACAAACATTTCATATTGGTCCTTGCTTATCATGCTTAGTCCTGTCCTTATAAATAACATTAATAGTTCAATAGCTTTTGTACTTTTGCCACACTACCACTTAGTCAGTTTCCATCAATCACATGCTGAAATAAATCTCTGAGAGAATCAAATTAAGTGCTCTGTGAAGAGTTTACATCACTTCCCGAGCTTGGTCCCTGAACAAGGACTCTCCAGTGCCTTTTGAATATTTACTGCATGCTACCCACTGCACATTGCACTCTATTGCTCTTATCCAGAATCCCCATACTTAATGAGTCTTTTAGCATGTGGGAAGGAGAGGTTTATAAATAACTACACTATCAGAAAACACCCTCAAGCACTTCCTTTTACAGTATTTACTAACAGCTTTTCTATGTTATTTTTATTATTTATCCTGAGATAAAAATCAGACTTTATTGTGTCATGTTCAATATCCTACTCTAAAGATTTATAGCAGATCTTGTCTCACCAGCTGCCATTCACAAATTGCCTGCAAGACGCAAAGCAAAGTGACACGTGGCCCAGAAAGTCATTATATGCTGTGATAGATCCAATTGTGTCTGTCCCTAATGGATTCTTATATAAATGCTGCCCTTAAGGTTACTTCCATGAAAAACAACATTCAAGAAGCCAGTCTCTCCTGGAAATGACTCCATAGACACATCTTTCAACAGGTGGTGCCTCCTCTTTGGTCCCAAATTCAAAGTTAGTCCTGCAGAGAAATGCTTTGCAGAATATTGTGGTAATTTGGAAAAGGGAACAGTGTCTCTGGATATATTCAGAATAAATGAGTGAGAATGAGCCATTAAGCAAGGTTATCTAGAAGAGTTATGTAAGTCTCCTTCTTGACTTTGATCATGAGCAGAACTTGTTGTTAAATATCCCATCCATGCGAAAAGCTATGGAACTGTCCATCATTCCAGAATAATTCCAAAATGGATTTAAAACAAAGTTTTGTGTTCTGAAGTCTGTTCCTGTAACCCCACATGGAACCCACACTGGAGAGCTTGGTTCCTGAAGGACTGCTCCCTGGACAGGAGTCATGCTGGAGCAGTTTTTGAAGAGCTGCAGCCCATGGGAAGAACACTCCCTGGAGCAGTTTGTGAAGGGTTGTATCCTGTGGGAGCTTCCCACTCTGGAGCAGGGAAGAGCATGGGGAGTAAAGAAGAGCAGAGATGAAACATAAGGAGCTGACAACCCCTCCTATTCTCCATCATCCTGCTGAAAGAGGTTGGGAAAAAATTCAGCCTAGGGTGATGGGAGGGGGTTGAGAAGGTGGTTTGCAATTTATTCATATTTCTCATTATTCTATTTTGTTTAATTCTTTGTATCTTAAACTAATTTCCCCTAAATTGAGTCTGTTTTGCCCATGGTGGTAATTTCTAAATGATCTACCTGTCCTTATCTTGATCCAATATCAACCTATGAGCTTTTCCTCATAATTTCCCCCGGTCCTATGAGAAGGGGGTGACAGAGCAGCTTGGTGAGCACCCTACAGCCAGCCAAAGTTAACATGGCACAAAACTGAATATTTCAGCTCATTCAAGAGGGGAAAAAAGGCCTGCTTCTGCCTGGGTTATAGATAAAAATTCTTTTATCCCTATTCCACAAGTTTCCATTAGTTCAGAAGTGGGATGAACTACTATAGATTCACAGAACACTAGTTATATTCTTCTGTTATTGTAGATTCTGTATTCATTTGCTGTGTAAAACTTCTAACTCTTTTCAGATGAATCAATGTTTTTTCATGCTATCACAAATAATAGTCATAATAGCAAGAAATATGAAGATTATAAATGAAAAATATTTCTGTTTATACATAAACTCACTGGCATCTTGCAAAATTTGAAATGAAAAATCTGATAGCTCTAGTAGAATTGTTTGCAAATAGGTCTTTTTTTTTCACGTTTGCTTGGTTTTTTGGTTTTTCTTTGGGGTTTTGTTGTTGTTGTGTTGTTGTTATTTGGTTTTTGTTGGTTTTTTTTTTAAATTCTATAGAGAAACATTTCACATTTTAAAACATTTGCTCTGAAAAGAGAAAATCCAAAAGTGGAATTTTTCTATGAATTTCCAGGAAAAATGTGGATGTAGAATCTTTGTTTTTGATATAAAATTAAGAATCTTCATACCTTTCCACTTGGGAAGCTCCCACTATATGTATCCTTATTCTTTTCAGAAAAGGACTTAAAAGTGAAAGGACTTAATTCTTCACTTTTGCAACACTTTTTCAGGGAAACATTAGTTTCAAGACAAGTACCTTTTCTGAAGAAATTCTTAGCTTTAAACTTTTTACACATACAAGAATTTATAGTTTTTTACAAATGAGGATTTTCAAGTTTTATGTTTAATTATCATTCTGCATAATTCTACTTGAGAACTGACAAAACTAATTTCTAGATTCATTTTGCTTGATGCAATGTAGGAACTTCAGGCATATATCCTTGAGTGTGTGATTCAGGTGAGCCTCTACAGAGTACCTTGCTGCTTCACATACAAGTCCCTACCTTCACATCCCTGCTTTTTCACAGCTGGCCCTCAGGAGTGTATAAAGGATGAATGGGATAGGAAGGTGGCATAGACCTTTTAAGGAAATTCAGATGGTGATGAAGATCTAAGAGATACCAAATTCCTTCTGTCAAAAATATTTGTATCGTGGAAGAACATGTCTTGCTATTCCTCTGAAACTGCACTAAAACCCACTGAGATGTCACCTCAAAATGATGAGGTCCTTTTTCTCTATCACAATAGCTCTGAAGAAGCTATTGAATTTTTCTTTTTTTTTTGTAAATAATAAGCCAAATTGCAGAAGGACTATAAAACATCATGTTGCTCCTTTCAAAAGTGTTAGCATGTAATGCCAGTAGACTTGGTTTATTTAATTTTGTGATTAAAGTTTCTATTGATTCCCGTGAAGCACAGAATATATCAATATCTTCGGTTTCAAAGGATCATTCAGCAGCACAGAAATAGAGGATCAACATAGAAGCTGGTGCTTTATTTTAAATTTATGAAACTCCACAGTGAATTCCCTGAGCGGGCTGTCAGCAATACCTTCAGTTGTGAAACTCAGCCTCTGTTGTCAAACTGAGTCACTTCAGTGCCTCCTAGTTCACATGCTGGTTCTTCTTAGCTGGAAAAAAGGCTTGGTTAGGAGTCAGTAGGAATTAAAATTATTGTATAGAAAGCTTTTAAGCCATCAAGTGTATTCCATCAGAATTTACGGAAAATCACGTTTGTCCTCTCTCTGCCACTGCAGTGTGGCAACTTATAACCACTGTCTCTGTTGCTGCTTGGTCGACTGCATCCAGGACACTTGGGAACGTGGAGTCTTCAGGAAGCTGTTTCAAACCAGCTAAGGGGAATGAATGGTAAGAAGCAGATCCTGTGAAGGTGGGGCAATGCTTTTTTGATGCCAACATCCCCTTTCTCATCATAAGTCACAGCTGCACAGTTGCAAGAATCAGGGTCAAACAGCAGTCCTATCCCTAGAGGGGTCTATGGGCCATCAAAGGCCCCAAAGAACCCCCAGACTCTTTCTGGGAACTCTCCATCAGAAGACTACACATGCCTCACATTGTTGCATCAGAAACAAAGGATTTTCCCCCTGAGGAAGGATCTGGGCACTTCCATGCCATCTTGATTGTGTGCAACCTGACAAACTCTTGGTTTGGTGGGCCCCCCTCAATGGATCAAGACTGTGACCATTACTGCAGAGAAACAGAAACAATCAGGTCTTGTTGCAGGATCCATGAGTAGCAATATCTTTCCTCTCCACTATCTAGTCTTTCTTTCTCTTTCTTTTCCTTGAGTATTTTCTTTTTGATATTTTTATACTTTTATTGAAAAGAACTAAGATGGTCACACACTTCTTTTGCACTGCATTTAAACAGTTTTAAAATAAATTTGCCTCATGTATACACTGGTCATTTAGTGTCATTTCACTCTAATTCACCCCAAGGGATTTATTAAAAGAAATCTGTTACCCTGCTTCAGCAAGGGTTGTAACAGCAGACTCGAGCATATTGCCTGGAAGAGGACAAGAGAGATCCTTTCACTGGAGCCTGTGAGGAGAGGTGGGAAGAATTATAACCGCCCTAGGTTCAGTGTGGATGATGAAACCAAAGCCCTGGGCACTGGCAGACACATTTGTGACTTCTGTGATCTCTAGAAGGACATAAACCTGCTAGAGTGGGTGCAGAGGAGGGGCACAAAAATGATCAGAAGGATAGGACCTCGCCTATCACAACAGGCTGAGGCAATCAGGGGTTTTCAGCCTGGAGAAGAGAAGGCTCTGGAGACACCTTATTTCTGCCTTTCAATACTCACAGGAGCTCATTTAAAAAAAAGTGGAGAAAGGCTTGTAGTGATAGGAAAGGTGTAAAAGTTATAAAGCAAAAAAGGATACCTTTAGTTTAGACATAAAGAAGAAATTCTTTGCCATGAGGTTGGGGAGGCACTGGAATGGGTTGCCCAGAGAAGCTGTGGATGCCCTGTCCTGGAATATCCAAGGTCAGCGTGGACCAAGCATTGAGCAATCTGTTAGCGTGAAAGGTGTCCCTGTCCATGGAAGGAGGGGGAGCGGTGGTGTTGGAACTAAATGATCTTTAAAAGTCCCTTCCAACCCAAACTATTCTATGATTCTATAAACCTATAACTATATTAAATTCATTTATGGTTACAGAACTTCGGACAAAGCCACTCATCCAATTTACACACGTTTTTTTAGCACATTTCAACAACAAATATATTGGCAGCCTTACATGGGGAAATCATTACAGCCTACTCACTTCTGAGTGCATGTGCATAATTCCTGGTGTGTCATGAGGAAAGAAGACCATATAGGATTGGTGAATTAATAAATGACATAGGTAGAAAATGTTTTCACAGAAAATACAGCTCAAATCCCCTAGAGTACTTGAAATCTCTTTTGAGTAAACAGAGAAATAACCAAAGAAGGAATTGAATTCACAGAAGGAAACTCCAGATAAAAATGGAACAGAATTCACCTGAATTCGTGTGTTAGTTTATTAGCGTGGGGTTTTTTCAAGCAGGAAGGATGTTGTCTAATAGCCTCTTTGACAAGCGCCTCTCTGATCAGCTCCTGTTTCCACTTTAGAGAGAGACTCCACATCTAAGTGGTTTGTAAAGGGTTAATCAATTATTAATAATGTCTGAATACCTAATAGGCACAAGGGGCTATGCCACAGCTGGATGTGAACATGCCAGTGTAAGGTGCTCGTGTTAGGGAGGGATAAAAGCAACCTGTTGACCCACTGGACTGCTTGCACCCTGAAACAACAATGGAATTGTTAGCAAATCCTTGAATGTGCTTTGTGACTAGATCCTCAGTGGAACATGTATTCCTTTTTTCCTTCATTTTTGTCCATCCATTGCATTTAAACATTAAAGTGGTAGCCCATTATAAGACAAGTTTGCAAAACCGTAAGTGCAAAAACAACCAACAGAGGGAATTGTGTGTTTGCAGCAGTCTGCAAACTGTGCCGTGTCCTGCGCTGGGAGAGCTGACAGCATGTGAAGGCTTCTCCTCAGTAAAAGAAACATGCCAAAAGAATTCAACAAACACAGATGAGCTTCATTTTTGCTACAAGGGTGGCCATTCCTTTTGACCCTACAAGCCATGTGCCCAGATCTTTCTGTGGCTGAGAGCCATGAGGCGCACACCTCAGAGCCCCGAAAGGAAAGGGACCTCCGGGAGAGTTTCGGAGGCAGGAAGCACTGAGTGCTCCCCAGGGCCCCGCTGTCACAGCCGAGCCAGGGTGGTCTGCAGTGGCCGCTCCGCTGTCTCCCCCAGTGCCCCCCTCAGCAATTCCAGCCTCCTTGCCTGTGGCTGCCAGGGCTCTGCCTCACGCAGCCCTGGAGCTCCCTCACAGACCTGCCCGTGCCACTGCCCTGCTTCTCCCAGGCTGGACCACAGTAGCAGAGCCACATTCCCAGTGCTTGCGTGCCTCGAGCCACTGCTATTCTACAAGAACAAAACCAGAAAGTAAATTGGACAAAAGGAAAACTCTGATTGCTTTGCTGACCTTAGCTGTTATCTCATGCGGTCTTTTTCAGTTTGTCCCATCTATCTATTTCTTACTGTGTGTAGATTAAATGACCTCTTGGGCAGGAATTCTGCTTTCACAGTGTGGTCATTGCAATTCCTAAACAAATGGATAAAAAACTAACACGCATCCTTGTACCAAAACAAATCTATCAGGCAGTCACCTCCACCTAACTGACTAGTACCCCATTCCTGTAGTCTTGGAAAAAAATTAAACTCCTTAGGAGTTTTTCCTGAGGTGTTTTGGGATACTATTTGTATTGTGGCTCTTAAAATGGTTTGTTCCATTCTCAGTTCATGTTCAAATCACCACCAACTGGTTAATAATATTATTATTATGGTCCTAAACCAGCATGTTTTCGTGCACAAATGCATGGTCTCTTTTTAAGCATAGGCAGAACCTTTCCATCCTGCCAGGCTTAGTTTTAGATATCTTAACCCCACATAAACCTCACCACTCTTCACTGGAACACCACAGAAACCCCTAACAAGCAGTCAGGGAAACATTTGTTCCTCCTTTCCACTTCCAGAATGTCTGATCATTCAGGATCCATCATAAACATTTCCTGGCTGACTTTGCCTTACATATGAACTGTGTTTTGACGGGTTTTTTCCCCTTCTCTTTTTTCCCCCTTTTTTTACAAGCATCATTACATTTTGTCAGCAAGCAACTTAGGCCAATCTCACAAATAGTTTAGTTTATAGCTTATGAAATTAAATGATGTAAGGGACCACTCCAAGCAGGGTCAATTTAAACAGACAGCCAAGTCTGTAACCTCAAGGGACTTGGATTGGGTTGAGGGAAAGCACCAAGCAGTGTGGGCTCCCAAAGATTGCTGCCAGGTGGACTACAGATGCTCGGATTCAGTCCACTTGCATGGTGTTCACCTTGGGAGATGCTAATTTGCTCCTATGCATGCAGAAAATTAGGATGTGTATACACAATCACCCTGCAAAGGCCTCTCTCTGGTTCTGCTTTCTGAAACCCTGAGGTTTATAGGTAGAGTAAAATGGCTTTGTAGAAAGACACAGCAGTGCTGCTATCAGTCCTGAGTTTGAATTCGTTTAGTCAGCTATCTCAGAAAAAGCCCACAGTGTCCCTTACTATAGATGGAAGCTGCACATGCAGCTGTGGTCACTGTCTTGCAGCTGTTAAATGAAGAAATACCATGTGAACACTTGGTCTGGTTTCAAAAGACCTAAAAACACTGGCCAAGAAAAATGGTACATCACGGTGCTGCTTGGCTGTTTGCCAAGACAAAGAAACTTGTAGATTTCTAGGGACAAGAGGCCATGTGAAAGGAATTTTCCTCCTTTCAAAGGCACATCAAAATATACCAGAGGGGTTATTTATTTATTTATTTAGTGTGTGCTCTTGGCACAGGTTTGACTGATCACTAATGCAGTATCAGCATTAAACTCACATTACTTAAATCCAGAAAACAAGGCAAATTAGACTGTAGGTCTGAGGTGCAACAGACAAGAGAATGGCAGAATTATTGACACAAAGAATAAAAAGTAGATGAGTAAGAGTTCCTAAAAATCAATTAAAGATAAAAGTTTATAAGGAGGAAAGGCTTATTCTGTGGTGATACCTCAAGAGAAAATGTTATTGGAGCGACTTGGAGTTTTTTCTGACTCAGGCTTAGACACTGGCATGGGTATTTCCACCCAAAAGAGAAAAGTGGTGTGCTGTGGAGCAAATGTTGATTCTCTCTTCACAACCTACCTCAAATCCCCAGTGCATCAATACAGACACAACACTCTGCTAATGGCAAATATTAATTTGGAGATGGGCTTTCCTCATTACCTGAACTAATGTATATGTCCCCCCAAGGAACTGCACCCCAACATCCTTCCACTAGCTGCAAAAGTGCCTTCCAGTGCCTCATTTGCATCAGGAACTATCACATGCATATCAGGAGACTGTCTTTAGAGTCAATTGAGAAAATTCATTAGAAATGCAGAACAAAATAATAAGCTTTCTCATTGCTTTTGCTTGGCTGTTAACCAGAAAGAGAGAGGGGGATGTTTAAAAAGCAAGGCAAAGGGATATAGGACACCCAAAAAGAGATCAGGTCCTTTGGGGACAATTATTTTTTCTTTATTCTAAAGCATCTTCTGTAGTTAGCTGTGCAAAATGTCTGGCTTGGGCTAGCTCCTGGTCTTGTTTATGTACTGGAGACTGGAGCCAAGCTCTCCTGACAGGAAATGAGTGAGACTGCAAAGAGAGTATTTTGACAATACAATAGAAACTCATAAGTTCTGGTAACCATGCTATTTTATTGGTTTATTCTTTTAATATTGATACTATATTAAAGGTCAAAGGTACATTAGATGTTAGGAGAAATAAATATGCTGGTGACCAGATAAATCCTATGGAACTCCCAGTAATTAACAAGGTCCATATGTATAGTTCGTTCATAAGAGAATAAAGTTTTTTCCTCCAGTCTGAACAGACAAATCATTTTTTTGCTAAATCCATATGCAGGGTTTATGAGCTAAACCTCGTTGCCCTTTCTCAAGGGAAACTCCCACTGAGCTTAGGGGGAGTTTCCTCTGAGTAAGACTTTGGCCTGTTACTTTGGCCGCCTTTCCACTGCCCTTGAAAATTCCCTTCTGCTTAAGGCACCCTAAAATTCAGTGCTGACTCGACACTGACCACACTTTTGTGAGCAGAGGACATGCTGTCAGGCCCTTTTGCCTGGTTCTCGGAAACAATATTTCCATTTCTCGTAGATTTTCCTGCTCACATTCCTCTGCATGTACAAACCTAATGGAGGAAGTCGAGCTTCCTGTGGGCGTCAGTCTGAAATAGCATCTGAGGACTGGGACAAGTGGTTTTATTATGGACTTAGTCCCAAGCTCTAGAAATCGAGGGATTGCAGTTCATTTGCAATAGAGAACTTGAGAAAGACATTTGTCCTGCTTGCAGTATAAGCCAGATAGCTCGTGCCAAGAATGTCCCACAGATCTTTGATACAAGAGAGAGGTTAAAGCAAAAGCCATCAGAGCACATGGTTACCTGCACTGCATCTCATATGAAATATGCTTAGGAATCAGGAGATTACTATGAAGATAAAATGCCAGTTTGAACTGAAGCTAAATGCTGATTAAAGGAAGCTCAATGTTTCCTGCAGTGATATCTCTCCCAACATATCCTGCCTTTGCATTACCTCTTTACTCTAGCAATCCTTGTTCCTTTCAAAGTGCTCCTCTCAGATGCTGAAGAATCAGGACCAGTTGGTAGTCTCACTTGCTCCCCAGAATTCCCCAGAGCACAACTGAGGAGAGCTGGTACCCCAGCTTTCAGCTGCTGGCCCTTCAGAGCCCCCCTAACTGTGACTCTGAACTTGTCTTGGAGAAATTGATCAACAACTGAATTTATAAAAAGAATTTGAAGATCAAAATCAATATGGCACCAAACATTCTAGCAAAGAATTTTAAATGATATCCTTAGCCCTGATCTTCAGGGGCAGTTAAAGATTTCTTAAAATACTCTTCAGAGGTGTCCTGTTCTGTGAAGAACTTTAAAAAGGTAAGCCCATATATTTCAGATGACATGATTTTTTATCTCAGGAACAAGTCATGGCCCTCACCAGAAGCATCGTAAGGGCCCACACTGAGGCTGAGTGCTAATTGCCTCCTTTGCCCCTTCCCTGTGAGCAGTTCCACCAGCAAGGCCACTGGGATGACAGTTGTCAGGGCCTGGGAGGGGAAACAAGGGAGTGAACCATGACTCCCATGTTAAGAAGTTTATTTGAAGGTCTGCCAGCCTAGGAATCTTTCACATAACATTTGTTTCCAAAAAAAATCCAAAGGTAATAAATTACAGAGACTACAAGGTATTTTATGCTTTGTGGTGTGATGATCAAAAGATGTTATCATTCTGTTTCCCATGTTTGCAGACAGTTAGTTGTTACTCTCAGTAAGTTACAGGCAGCTTTTTTTTTCCCCTTGAATGCTTAAACTTCATCTTGTTAAAGGGTGGTTTGCAGGTGAATGCACAAAAGAAAGGAGAAGTGGCTTTTTGCCTTTCTGCCTCCTCTTTCTACCTTGTCCAGGATCATCCTCAGATTCTCCAGTATAAATGCTGGCATTGAGAGCAACACTGGGACACAGAAAGAGGAAAAAATTCCAGTTGCCTTTCTGATTAATATTTACAGCATCCACTCAAGCAATTTGGATAGACTATCCCAAGGACTTAGGGTGACACAGCTCTGAATTCCCCAGAAAACAGCAAATATTTGTAAAGTGTTTGTACAATCCATTACTGCATAACCAGGGCAGTCCTCCTCCAAGACCAACATCCTGATAGACACTTTGGCTTGTGAATCATCATAAAAGAGGCCAAATCCTTTTCCTTAACCTGAAATCATCAGAAATTTTCAATTTACAGGATCCTTTTTTCTGTTTTTTTATGTTGTCTCAATTTCCAGGTTCCATATGGTATCTAAAATGAAAATGTTGTGTGAGGTAAGTCTGGTAGTACAGCTGAGATGGCAAAGAGTGAAGGTAAATCCCAATAAAACATCTCGGGCTGATGCTTAATCTTGATTAGCTTTTTAGTATTTCTTTTGAAAATTTCTACTTTGCATCTCAGGAAATAGTTCTTGCATTTTGTTCTTTAAATGGGAAAAGCCATTGGATAAAATGGATCTTAAAACAACAAAAAACCAATAGCAACAACAGCAACAAAAAAGAGGCATTGGTAATGCAATATCAAACAATTATTCTATTGGCACACCTTCATAATGGTTTCTTTATGCAAACTTTATACTCTTCAGACTGTTTCCTGATTCTGTTATTTCCAGTACATTTATTTCAATAAAAGCATCTGTAAACTTTTTGAACAATTCTAAAGATTGGTCCTTATTCTCATGATTTAGGATGTGCAGTTATATAGACAGCTTGCATCAGCTGCTAGTGGATGGTATAAATGGAGCATCCTCCTCTTCAAGATACTCTGTTTGTAAGCCCTGTGTAAATACTTACTGCTTATGCTACACTTCAATGCCTCTTTTTATTTCCTGCAGAGACCCTCTTTTTTTGTTTTTTGGACAGATGAAGAACGAAGGAGAGAATTGGATAAATTGCTTTAAATGAATGTCAACTAACCAGATCCATTACCCAGATCTCGAACTGAAAAAAATGTAAATCCTTTTACATGTTTACATAAAAGAGTTTGAGTTCTACTTTCTCGTTGAATCAAGTCCTGTGATGAGTAATCTGTTAGTATACCTATCTAGTCACAACCCAGCAATACTGCAACATTTCAGGAGGCTCTGTGCTTGCAGGATTTCTACTAATTTCTACTCCACATGTTCTAAATTTGCAGAAATATTTTGGACATCCAGATCTTGTGATTCGGACGGAGGTAATCTGAGCTATGGGCAAAATTGGCTGGTAAATCTCACACTATGGCTTGAGTCCCATCTCTAGGTTTGAGGTTTGTTTGTCATCAAACCAAAAGAGTGATAATATCATGCTAAACATACTTCAATTTCTATCTCAGCAATTTCAGTACCATAATATTTGTATAATAGCAAAATTTACATTGCTTTCTTGTCTTCTCTAAGTCTTCAAAGCATTTGTGGGATTTATTATTATCATTATTCTGATTTGGTATTTTATCTGTCTCCCCATCTTTCTTTGTTTTGCTGAGAATGAAAAAGTGAATCAGATGCAATAAGTTTTGTTTTTGCCTTCGAAACTTATGAGATCTGCAATCACACTCACCTATTTCAGAAGAGAACCTTGCAATATTTGGCCATATGGTAAGAGGATTCTATGACTTGCTGAACTTTAACAGAAATGTCAGCTTCCCTAATCAAAGTATGTGTCAGAGTTGCTCTTTCAAATGCTGGAGATACCATCTCAAACACTTCATTTATGGTGTCAGAATTGTGAAAAGGATTTGCTTAAGTTTGCTAAGGCCATTAGGAATCATAATGTTGTGTTGTTGGTGTTGTCCTATTTATCTCAGTAACTTTATCTCTTAGAAAAGACTCTAGATGACAAAGATATTTTCTCTAAGGATCTTTAACCTGTTGTGTTGCATGTAAACTGCAGAGAAAGCTTGCAATAAAGTATATTAAAAGATGTGGTTTCTCATACCCTTTACATAAGCATTAGTCCAATATTACTGAAGCCTGTCACTGTGAATGGAACTAGTCTGTGAATAGCTGCAAAAAAGGATTGGAAAGATATCAGAGTGGAGACTTCATAGCTTTTTTCCCCCTTAAGAAGTGAACACTGGAGCTATACCAGGTATCTTTGCATGATGTTGTTTAGCCCTCCTGGCCAGTCCCTGGCAGTAGGAGGCTAGCAGCAGACACAGTACATTTTGCATGGGTAAAATGCTCTGAGCTGTGCTCAGAATATAAGCTCAAGAGGTTTTAAAACGGTGAATTTAAGAGCATGATGTTGTTTTCCCCTGAGTCTTTTCAATTTTTATTGAAATCAGTATGTGTGAAAGCTGCTCAGATCCTTAACAATTTCCTTTTGAATTTATGAGTTTGCATACTAAAAGCAGTTTTACATATATCTTCCTTTTAATTCACATGGGAAAGATATTCACTAAACACTTTATTTCTTTTTTTCTCATGGGAGAGAGAGCTGCTGTACTCATCTGTACTTATGTTTTTGTTAACTCTTTTCAAAAATGCAAGCTGAACATAGATTTCACACCTTTCACTCAGGAAGAAATCCAAATGAAACATGGGCACATTTAAACCAACCGCCGCACATAAATTGGATTTTAAGATTTTAATGGAAATGCAACCCTGTCCTTTGACAGAGGGTTTTCCCACTCATGAAAAAAATAAAACTACAGTTTACTGAGAGCAGTTTTAAACAGAAGCATTTTTAGTCAAATCTACAACTGTTACAGAAGTAGGCCAGTTTCATTAAAAACAACATAAAGAAAATGTAAAATGTTTCAATACCTTGTTTTCTACACTGCTTTTTCTTTTACATGTAGATTGGAACATTTATAGAAACAAAATAAAAATAAGTCTCTGTAATACTGATAATGTCTAGGGTTTTGAACAAACTGTAACAATTGTCAATGTTTTGCAATAGGCCAAGCCACATCAAAAGGCTGGTTTTGAAATAACATTTTAGGTCTTTCATTATTAGGCCCACTTGGCCTATAACCTGGTCAGGCTCCTGATAGACACAATGACCCTGGTCTGTCCATTAAAGACCAAATATCCTCCAGGGTGTTTCCATGCAGCAGTCCCTGAGGTGTGTATGAGCACGGGTGAGCCAGCTCCTGGAAGATTACTATCCAGAATATTTACTCAGCAGACTGCAATATTAGCCAGCACAGCCAGTTTAAGGACTCTTTGGGCACTGCAGCAGAGGTTGTGGTGTCACTGGGCTGGGAAAGTACCTGACTGGATGTGCTCCTGAGTAATCTGCTCTTGACCTTCAAAGGTGCCTTCTACTTTAGCCAAGTCTGTGATGTTGCATTATGTCTGTTCTCTTTTCCCTGGCTCTTTGGGTATTTAACTGCTTCACCCAATTTCACTAAGAATATTAATCCAATATAATCCATGTAACACTTCCATCTACCCTTCACAGGGCACGTCCCCCTCATCTCCACTCTTTACTGCCCTTGGCTTGCAGCAAGGAGCCCTAGCAGACCTGTTTTCTCCCCCTGCCTGCCTTGAGGGTGGCACCTCTCCACTTTGCCCTGGTGATGTGCTGAGTAAAAGCCACTTCCCAGTCTGCCACGCTGCCCATGCCAAACACAGGGCTGGGGCAAATGGGGAACAGCTGGAGATGGCCAGCATTAGGCTGCTGCTGCTCTTTCACAGTCCTTTTCCAGATAGTGTGATGAGGAATAAATTGAGAGCTGGATGAATGCTCAGTAGGAGAAAGGTAGAAGATACCCTCCTTCTCTCAGCAGCTTTTGCCTGGCCCTCATTTCAATTGCTGAATCCATTTAAAGTTTATCTTTGTCCTGCGGTACCCGTAAGCAAGGCTGGCAATTCCCCAGTCCTGCAGCCACACTTTGCTGCTCTTTTCTTGGATGTGAGCATTTCCTGTTAAAAGGATTTCATTTAATACCCTGCAAATTATCTGGGGTGGTGCAGAGCAATTTATTTTGTAAGCCTTATGCTGTGGATTGAAATTGCTTTTCCTCATTTCGGTGCTGGCAGCGGGGAGTGCAGTCCCCTCCCTGCACTGTGCCTGGGGCTGCATCCCAGCACTGAGCCACTGCTGCCACGGGCTCTGTCAGCACCTAAACCTGCTCCTGCCTGCTTCCAGGGGGCAGGAAGCCACAAAAACAAAGAGATTTTACACACATAAGCAGGCTTTTGAAGAGGCTCAATTCTCGAATGAAAACAAGGCTTTGACTCGCTTTACACCATTCGAGGGAGAGAAAAGGTTAGACCTGTTCTCTTTACTCAAGGTTTGTACCCACAAAAATGCCCAGGTTGGAGTCCCAGGCATAGGGCAAGTAATTAGGGGTCCTGGAACTGACAATAGGTGCTTGCACAGACAAAAGGAAGGCAGAACAAAATCACACAGGGTGATAGTGGTGTTTTATCCTCCATCCCAACTGTTTCAGAAATCAAAAAATATCAGCTTTGGAGGAAAGGAATCCCCAAACTTCCTGTTTTTCCTAGAGCAAAGCTGTCTCAGAGTAATCTCAAATTAGAAAGAGGATACAAAAGAGCCGACTCATTTGTTTGATATAGTTTAGCTAAGAACTCCATTGCAAAATGCACAACTCAACATTTTCTTTGTTGACTAAATTCTTGCCAGCATACAAGGAAAAGGAAGTTTAAAACTACATGAAAGAACTCTCTCTGTTCACTCCCCTGACTGCTTCCCTACCAGTATTTATATTTTTGTGAACAACCTAAAGTCCCAGCCACCCCATAGCATAGATATAATTCAGACAGACATTGAGAATCATCCAGAATGCATTTCCACAATATTTAGCAGCATTTAGAAGACAATTCGGTATGGATATGAATCAAATAGCATCTTATAATACCTAAAATAAACTTGTTCTGGCAGAAAACTTCATGTTTCATGGTTTAGGTCAATCTTTAATTTCTAGAGATTAAAGTGAATCTTTCAAAAGGATAGATTATGCTTCCACTTCTTTCCCTGGAGTATCTTCTACTGTCTTATGAAGATCTGCTCTTAGTCACTGCCAGAGGGAAGGCATTTCATTTGATGCCTTTGATTCCATAAGGTAGTTCCTACTTCTTGGTTATTTATATTCAAAAATAGGCCAGAAAGGTTAAGAATGGAAGAAATAAAGTAGCATAAGTCTTACTTTAGTAATGGAAGATCAAGGCTTGGAGACTTTTGTGGCCTTTTTCAAGGGCATTCAAAGAATTTGTGGCAGACCTCTTCATTTTCTTTTCCACAAGAACAACCTTATTCTTGACCGGTATTTTTCTTTTGATTGAACAGTATTCTTGATTTAATTTTTATTCAGGAAGAAAATCAGAATAAAAAATGCCTTATCTTCAGATTTCTAGAGTTAATCAGAGTTTTATTTACAACTGGGATGCAGTGAAGTTGGCTCATTGTTACTGATATTTTTTCCAGAACATGACTAACCATTCTAGCACTTGTCTAAAAATACAAAAGTGGTGGAATCTGAGATTCATGTAATGGGCACAAGAGGTACAGAGTGCTGAGGAATACAAATATGTTTGTGACTAATTCATTAGAGAAACTCCTCATGGAAGATGTCATTGATCATGATTTCCCTGTAGTGCTGTGAAAATTAGTAGTGCCTGGGTAATACCTACCCTGTAAATAAAAAGAGCTCAAGAGAAATGTCAGCCTTGGCCTTGCTTTTAAGAACGTGTAAATTTAGGGGATCTGAATAGCATAACTTGCTTTGATCCTAGGTCTTTCTCAGTGTTTCTGATTTTCATGCCTAACTGAACATAATTCCACATTATCTGGGACGAGTGTCTGCCCGCAGAATCATCATAGAAGGAAAATAAATTCCATGCTACTCATTTTATTTAGATGGGCACATTATCACACTAATTAATTTTTTCTTTTTTACAGTAATATTTTTAATTTTCTTTCCACTGGCTGTCATATCATTTAGAATTATCTCTCTTGTCTCAATTTTCTCAGCCTGTAAAATATAGTTAACAACTAATCTGGGAAGTCCTGCACCTACAGCTCTTTCATAACATGACATGATAGTACAATCCAAGTTTCATCAGGTACTCCGAATGGGAAAATTTTTCCATATTAAGACCCAAGAGTAAAAATGAGCCCAGAAGAAAGAATGAAAGAAGACATCTGTCTCCTTCCTTTCAATCAGATTAGTGTTTAAAGGTGAAGTTGAAGTTTTGACAATGTTGTAACAACTGAGCTACATAATGAATGATTAATTAAAGGAGAGGTAAATAGTTCTAGATGGTTAATTTTAGTTAATAATAAAGGTTATAAATTTGTATTTGAAAACAGGAAAAAAATTGCTGTATCATCTTTGGATTCCACAGCTCTCTTCACTAAGATATCTATGATCTGAGCATGGGAAAAGGGCTATTCAAACTTACCATCACACAAAACCAGATGAAGTTTGATAGAAGGAAAAACTCCAAGCTGGATTAGTTTTCAGTCCTTCCAATGTTTGAGAAAGGACGATCAGTGAGCATCCACCTTGCACAATCTGCATGTTTGTCAGTGAAACAAAGGCAAGGAAGTACATTTACAATCCATAAATATGCATTGCACTGGACTTGAGGTTTCAGAAACAAATTAAAATCCCTTACTGTTGTACAGAGTGGCTGCAGGCTGCTGTGCAGATGCCATTTACTTTGCCTTACACACTCAGGGGTTACTGAAGGGTCTGTCTGGTTTGGTTGCTCTGCCACTGTTTTACCAGGGTTAAGGGCTTGCTGGTATTTTCTAAATTATATACAGGCTTTCTACTCAGAGATAATGAAATACCTGTAAAGTGATAGATGCAACAGCTTTTAGCTGCATATATCCTGAACTGTGGGTGAAACACACGGGTCTGCTAGAAGCTTATCCCTTCTTTCTGCTTTAAACATTACGGTAGAATGTCTTGAAAAATTCTGGGGCAAAATAAACAAATCAGACTGACAGTGGGAGAAAAGCAGCTTAAGAGAAGCCTGTCAGCACAACCTGCTCCCTTTTCTAACCTGGCAGCAATTCCCTCTGGGTTCCTGCCGTTCTCCTTTGCATTTCCCTTCCAACCCTCATTTCCCTATGGAGCTCCCTCAGCCCATCCGATTTTGAACATCTGCTGGCACTGAACTCCTGCAACTCTCAATCTGTTTCCCCTTGGCTTCCTTCTTCCTTCTAGTTAATCTTCCTTATTTTTGTCTTGGTGAGACTTCCCTCCTTCTTCTCTCTGTCTTCCTGCTGCTATCACCAATTTAATCTCGTCACACTCCGGGTGACACCAGACTGACTCTCCCTGGTGAGGAGACCTGAGAGAGCGACTCCCCACCCCCTGAGGCAGCTGCTTCTGCCTGCTAACAGCCTGCCACCCAAGGGCCAGTCTTACTCTTCTCCTCCAGGCTCCCAGCATCCACGGCCTTCCCCTATGGTTCTTCTTGTGTTCTATTGACCCAAGATAAGCCGGAACAAGCTTGAAAGTGGTGTGAAACCAACACAGCAGAAAACAGTCAATGGTTCACTGCAGTTCAGTGAGTTAAACTGGCAGTCTGACATAGGATGCTGCCAAGGAGGAGGAGGAGGAGGAGGTTTGGTTTTCTTGCCCTCTATACCTGTAGTCCATACTGGCAGGATCATATCATAGAGAAACCAGTGGGTGTACAGACGAGAGGGGAGATAGGTAAAGTGAGAAAAATAAATGGATTTGGGGGAACCACTGCTCCTACATCATGCTAAGCTTGACCAAATCTGTTCCACCATGTGGGATGTATTCCATAGGCTGGGAAATACTGTGATCTTGTACACACAGGGCCAATACATTGCTGCCTCCAAGCATGCCTTCCCATGGGAGAGTGACGTTGTTCCTGCTTATTCCCACAGTTACGTTAAACCAGGCTGAATATAAGCCCTGGAGCATTATAGCAATCAAGGCCTTTGTCTGAAGGAATGAAGAGAGGTTCTCCCACTTTCATCTGAAGGTTGTTGAGAATAATTTTGTGCTTTGTCTCATCAAAAAGACACATAAACATAAATATCCATGTTAATTACATTATAATTCAGCCCTAAAGCAGAATAAGCTGAGACACAGGCTAAGCGATATGTGTCTACAAAGCAAACAGTCTGAGATCAGCCCATCTCTCCACTATTTGTCAAGAACAAACATTTTAACTCCTTAGTTGGGAGAAAATCTATTAAAGTCCACAAGGTCCAATGGCAGAAGCATAAAACTCAAATTTGACTTCAAGCTCTTCCTCTTTCTCTGAGGAGCCTCAGATAAGCAATTTAGTTTTGTAATGTAGAACAATAATGGACGCTGGTACTCTGACAAGCACATAATTCCTGTTCCAGCTGGATATATACAAACTGGAAACCTAGTGTTTGGAAATAAAAAGCACGGCTGATAAAAATTAAAATTGAGAAATAGGGGACTGATTTTAGAAAAACATATACAGAGTGGTATAAGAGGGCCCTGGGGAAGTCAAATGTACATCTGTCCCAGGGACACTTTTCAGGTCTGTTGTTCTATACATTTCCCGCCCAGAAGCACGAGTTTTAAGTAAAAAGGTAACATCTTTTCTTCCTATTTCTTCAGGTTTTGAAATACTGAAATTAGACTGAGCTATGCCTGTTTCATGCAGTGTAAATGAGGAGAATCCAACCCTGTTAGATATCTGACCTGAAAAAAAACCTGCACGTTTCCAATGAAGCAATCTGCCTTATACTCTTTATATCGAGTAATATCTTGTCGTACCAACAGGCATGGAGGCAACGTGTCAGCGACAATGACAAACATACACAGATGTATTGTTAGTGTAAAATAGTTGTACTTAATTCCCTTTCTTTCCTTGATTTTTTTGAGGAGTCTTTTGTAGTCATCTTTTTCTATTCCTGTATGTCTGCAGTTGATAAATTATTTCTGTTCTCTTTAATCCATTTTTTATTATTCTTCCAGATATTTTTTTTCTGGTGTTGGTGAAAATAAACCTTTTCAAGGGCTTGGCAATAAATCTGGAAAGATGTTTTGAACAGTATGGGTGCTGCTTCTAGGAGTTAATGAATCAGAAATTAATGAAATAGTGGTTTTAAACTTAAAAAATTAATGTATTAGTGAATTCTGCTAACCGAATTGCCATGTATTGGTTTTGACACATTCCCCACCTGAGTTTCCATGCTGTCTCTTTGTTTCTATGCTAAGAGCATGAGCTGTGTCCTAATGCACCATGGCTCTGCAGTCCCATTTCGTATGGAAACAAGGATTCTGCAGTCAGCTCTCAGGCTTGTACTCCTCTAAATTTTGAAGATGTTGACTGATTTTGACAGAGAGGTAGATGTCTCAAAGATAACCAAGTTCTTACAAGCTTTAATAAAACAAGTCACCACATACAGAAAGATCTTCTAAGGAACTTGACAGAAGGAATGGAACATTATACAAGCACATGTGGCCAGTCTTCAGAGAATCCAAGCAGAAGAAAGACCATAGATAGATAGAGACCTTTATTCAAATCTTCCTAAAAACCAAAGTCATAGAGACATAGAATTGTTTAGGTTGCAAAAGACCTCTTAGATCATTGGGTGCAGCTGTTAAACTAGCACTGCAAAGTCCGTCACTAAACCATCTTCTGAAGTGCCACACCTACATATTTCTTAAATACCTCCAAGGAGGGTGAATCCACCAATTCCCTGGGCAGGTTGTTTTAATGCCAGACTGACCTTGGCCCTTCTTAGCCCTTTTGTTTATAGAAATAGTTTTATTGTCTTTTATGGCAGTAGGCAGATGTAAGTTCTAGATTGACTTTGGTCCTTCTAATTTTGTCTCTGCATAATCTCATGACATCATTGTAGTCCTCCTGAGTGACCTGATTCTTCTTCCAAAGATCATAAACTCTCCCTTTTTACTCCTGAATTCCAGTCAAGCTTTTTGTTGTCAGGCGTGCTTTCTTCCCTGCTGGTTTGTTTTGTCCTCTAGTACTGTCTCCCAAGAGACTCTGTGAACTCTGTGAACCAGGCTCCTTAACGGGCCAAAGTCTGTCCTCAGGAAGTCCACGTAGCAGTTCTGCTTACTTGCCCTCCTTACTTCTCCTGTGCCCAAGCCATGCTCTGCCCACCACATCACCCACCAGTCCCTCTCTGCTCACCAACAGCAGATGCTTTCCCAAGGCTCACTCACCAGAGGGATCAGGAAGTTATCTTTCACACACTTCAGGAACTTCCTGGACGGTTTCCTCTCTGCTGCTTTGTAATTCCAACAGAGATGTGGTAAGCTGAAGCCCCCCATGAGACCAGTGACTATGAGTCTTATGTCAGCTGCTTATAGAATATTTCGTCTGCATCTTCTTCCTGGTTGGGTGGTCTGTAACAGGTTCCCACCAGTATATTCCCTGTTGGCCTTCCCTGTGGCTCTTATTCATAAACACTCAACCCTAGCACCACTATCATTTAGTTCTAGGCAATCAAAACTGTCCCAAACATATACCATGTTATACCAGGGCTATCCCACCATGTCTCCTTCCTTATCTGTCCCTCCTGAAGAGTTCACAGCCAACCCTTGCAGTACTCAGTTGTGTGAGTCATCCCACCATGTTTCTGTGATGGCAACTATGCCATAGTTTTCCTGCTGCACAATGTCAACCAACTGAGAAACACAAATCATAGCAAATCAGGCTTCATTAATTCTATGGCTCACCAACATAATTGTTTTCTTGTGCCAGCTCAACACATTCTCATTTTGTTTCCTTAGATGAACTTACGTCTGTAGCCAGTGTATTTTTATTACTGTTTATTCTCAAAGCAGATCCTCCTGCAGCTGGACTTTTTTCCCAGGCTCCTGCTGGTTTCACCTCTACTGCATTTCTAAATATTTATCTTGCTTGCAATGAATCAAACTCTATCTCGATTTTAATAGAGTGGGAAGTCAACTGAATCAGCACTGTGTCCATGAATAGGACCTATGGCTACATCTTTATGAGTAAATTAAGCATGCCCAGGAACAGTTGCTGGCACTGAGGCAAACCGATGCAGAGCAGCCGGAATTTGTACTATTGAATTAACTTACCCTCCAGAACAGGGTGGCTGAATATAAACTGCCTATGGAGTAGGATTCCTTCTCCATGCTGTTCCTGGGAATTGCTTGGCATTCTGTTAAATGGGGTGTTTGTACCTTTGCCAAAAACATGCCAGACATCATCCTAACAATTTCATAGTATAAATAATCAAGCTCCAGTGCCTGGGAATGTCCCCTGGCCCTGCCTAATTAACTGCATGATATGAAACTCCTTCATCCTTATCTACGGGCAGTTTTCACATGGCCACCTCTGCTTCCAGTGTGCCAATTCATCTGCTCATATGAATTGGGCATTACCCATAAGCTGAGTATATGAGCTACATCTCCCTAACCTGTTCAATTCAAAAAAGGGCAAGCTCAGACCTTCAATTTAAATGTGTTCAAATTGTTTAGACCAAAACAGAGAATCTGCATCTCATTCTGAAGGCTATAAGGGACAGGATTTCTGGTAAAATGGCTAAGGAAGCAGGGCAAACCAAGAAAGACATGTAAATAAAAGTGATCTCACATAGTCCTGCAGCTCCAAGTACTCAGTGGGTGTTTTTTTTCACTCATAAAAGTTCAGTTTTCCCGGATGTTTCAATGTTGTGATTTAAGTACAAGGCCAAGAGGCTCTGAATTGTTTTACAGTATATTACACATCTTAGTTTTTATTTTGTCTAAATCAGTAGTCTTATCATCTGCTGGGAAACTCAGTTTGGTTTGTTGTTTTCTAACCTAAGCCAAGTTCCTTCCTTCCTTCCTTCCNACATTACAAAATACACACTAAGCCATACACTCCTTTGAAAAGCCACAGTACAGAAAAGCACCCAACCACATGCTAATCTCAAGTGAAGAGGCTACTCACATGCTCCAAGTTATGCAAGTACTTAAGTGCTTTGTAGATCAAAGTCTGGATTTACTGATGTGTATCTGAAGATCAGAGGCTGATGCATTACTCCAGAACACCTTGGAAATAGGTTTTATGTTTGCTCCTTCTTCTCTGTTTGCATTCCTCTGAGACTTTGGTAATGAAGAGAACTATTTATTTTCTTGCTTCTAATGTTCTCAACAGGAAAGCAGAAATCCTATTTTAGTAGTACATTATTCTGTCTCAAAAGGGAGAAGAGAGAGTGATGGAAATTGTTTGTGAATATAATATACTTTGGATTAAGGTATCAAGCTACTTTATTGAGGCTTGTTTTGTCAAAGTTTTTAAGGGATCTAGGGATAAAAGGAGTAGAAATGGAGGCTCATGGCATTGTAGCACTTGTGGCTGGACCAAGACTTCCATGCTTCCAGGCACCTTTTTTCAGGGCCTTCCTTCTCAGTAACTAGAACCTATGTACTCATGAAACTCATCAAGTCCAGCTTGGAAAAGGAAAGGTTTTTTTCTTTCACCTTTAATTTCATTCTTCACATAATGAGTTAATTGAAACGAAGTCTCATCTATAAAACAAAGAATTATTTCATAGTCCCTCAAGCCCGTATCTTATGAGCAGCAGCTATAGGAAGGTGTAGAACTGGCTGATCTGAAGGAAAGATGAAAGCAAAAGAACCTGCTCCCTTACAGCCTTGCCTCTGGTTTCTCTAGGAACTTTGGGAAATCCCCAATGAATAAACCATGGGAACAAAATTTTCCATGACACTTTGAGCCAGAGAAAACCTTTCTTGTAAATGTTCTGACTTTTCTCTGGGAAATCCACTGGGGAATTAGTGGGGATGTATGTCTGGAACACTGACTGTATAAAAATGTCCCTTTCTCTTCCCCAGCTACTCTGGGGATGACGTTCATTTCAGACCAGAATGCTTCTCTGTATGGGTAACAGTGGTTCAACATCTTAAAAGAGCTTCATAACACTAATCTGCAAGTGATCTATTAATCTTCCTCTTCCCAGTTCTCTTCCTTCAGTGGCCACTTTCATCATACATGCTAAGACTCATGGAAAAAAATAATCAGTCCTTGGCAGATGATGGCCCTCTCTGTCCTCTAGATCTTGTATTTAGCTTGTGACTCCTCCTTAGCAAAGTGACTGTCTTTTATCAGCCTGTCACAATGGCTGCAACCCTCGATGGGCTCTGTGTGTGCACAGATGCTGTATTTGGGAACAGGGTGGTTCTGCCTTCACTGGGATCCAGGCCCAGCCAGACTGGAGACCCAGGGCTTCATCCTCTAAACAAGCACCCATGCTGTAGCTCTCCTGGTAAGATCTCAGTCAGTGCAGAGATGGGCAAGCAGCACAGATGCTCTTCATCCCTGGAGGGGGCCTTTCTTTCCTTCTGCTAAAATCCAGTCAGATTGCATGCTGAATTCATCCCTTAAAGCTGGCAGAATCCTTTTTCAATAAATGGGAGAAAAGTACCTGATGTATGATGATAAAACTCAGTCTGTGAGCCAAAATCCTGAACAAGATGGAGGTCAAAAGAGCCTCAAGGAAAAAAGCTCAAGGAGAATCAATTAGCACTTTCCAGTCATCAAAACTGAACATGCACAACCATAGCTGTTCATCACAGTTGAATCTATTCCCACATAAGCAAATACATGGGTGGTGAAAGCAAATAGCAGCATTACCCTAAGTGCCTCATAATCAGCCTTAATTATTAAGAACAACCATTATTACTGTTATTATTACTGTTAGACCTGATACACGTAACACTGGCTTCAGAAGGATTTGAATTAGGCCTTAAAGTGTCTCTTAATAGTAATATGGCACCAGCCTATAATTTCTATCTCTATTTTCTGATTCTTTCTTTAGTTGCGCAATGCCAAAATAAAAATATATAGTAAAACTATACTAGTGGAAGAAATTGAATTTCTCAATTTCAAACTTTTTTGCACAATCACTAAAAGAATTTTATTGTCAGTTTAGTTTCTCATTTCTATAGTGTTTGCAACCTATATGTAAGACCCTGACAGATACAAACAGTTTTTATAAGAGCAAAGACCTCTCCCTAACGTCATTATGCTAATTTTTTGTGAGTATAGCACCTATGGGAATTTCATGTTGTCAGAATTTTTTTCTAAAAGGCATGTGTTATGCCACTGTATAATACAGAATGTCTCTGCTGCAACATTAAACCAAGGGAGAGAAGAAAATTTAATCCCATTTGCAGAGCAGTTATTCAAAACTAAATAGAGCAGTCACTTTCAGTAGAGGTAAGAACAAACCAAAACTCTGGTGCAAACCAAATTCCTGGCCTTTTATTTCACTCCCTACCTTTCTTTTTCATCACTACACAGGCCTAATCACAGTAAATCTGGTCAGATTGTCCCCCTCCCTCCACAGAATCTTGTGTTTTTGTTATGTCAGACTTTGCCAAGAAGCAATAAATAACTTTCTGTTATGGTCTGGGAAGATTTTAATTACATGTCCTAGGTCCAATTTTCTCTGTACACAACTGCCCACTCTTGCAGTGTTCCTGAAGGCAACCCAACTTACAGACCCACTTCTCCTTCAAAAGGAATTCCAGGAGTTAAAACTCAGCCTCCTATTTAATATGCAAAATCTATGATTACAATAAAAGTTGTTGGCTTCTTAGGAGCATGGTCCGGTTCTATCTTAGTGGAGATTTTATGTCACAAAGTGTTTTACTGGGAATGAAAGTACTTTAATAAGAAAATGATTGATTTTGCAACTGAAACAAAATTCAGTGACTGAAAATAACACATTGATTTCTTGTTTTTAAAATTAAAGCTATCTTACTATTCAAAATGGAAGGTCCTGCCCTTCTTGAAATTTATCCTCATAGGCCTTGGGTGAAGCTTGAAAGTTTGCCCTTACACAATGAATACAAGAGAAGGAGTAGACTGTTAAGATGGATGGCTTTTTTATTGTATTTATTTAAACCAGATTTATGTTAGTTTTTTATGTAGACAAAGAAGTGGAGGCAAGATAGTCTTGGGAATAAGGTGGAAATAGATACACCAAAGGAAGTAGAAGCTTAGACTCTATCTTGCTGTCCCCAGTTTACAGCAGGACTTGAAAGTTGTCTTTTGAGTTCAAGACTGAAAGTTCAGACTTTCACCGGCCTGCCTACAGCTGTGAATGCCTGGTTGGAAAAGAAAGACTCAAGGCATAAACCTGAAATAAGTCCCACTCTGTCTGTGACCTGACTGTGTATTTGAAAGCACAAAAAAAGGAGGAGGCAGAGCGCTGAAATGAATCTTGTGAAAGATGTCTCGCATTGTTGCAAAAGTAGACTTCATCCCTCCAAGGTAAATTTTCCAAGTTGCACTGGTTTTAGGGATAATGTGTTCACATGTGTAAGGCTTGATGCTTCTAGGACAAGTTCCCCAGCTGTGATGATTTCTCACCCAGAAGTATCTGTAAGGAGAAGGTGTCTCTCTTCACTCTACATCTTTATTGTTGATGTACAGCATTGCTATTTTTTTAAGAAAACATTTTGTCATTATTATTACTCCATTTCTTATTTCTTTTTTTATTAATTTACAAAATCCACTACCTAACATCAAGTGGCTTTAATTTTTAAAAAGTATAAATTAAAAAATCCTCATAAATTAAGGCACCACTCCCAACAAGTGATGCTAATAAAATCACCACTAACTTGTCAGTTAGCTGATGATCAAAAGAAGGGACAGAATGATAATCTGCCTGAAGCAATGCAGCATCAAGAGTGCACAACTTGCAATGAAGGACTCCGTTCCTTCCTACAAGTGGTATCTCATTGATTCTAGCCAACAGGAAACCAACTATTAGAAGAGGAATCTGTATTTCTGGCTCAGGAATAATGTTTTCAAGTTTGTCCTGCCTATCAGTGTTATGAGAATGCTTTCCTTTATTCCCCATGCTGGCACAATTACCTAAAGTTACTTTGCTTCTGTTACCTGATATAATCTGCACAGCGAGCACCCTGTGCCCAGTGCTAAAAGTAACTAGACTGAAACCTTCCAAAGAGTAAGGGCCAGGTTTACCCAGGGGTGTAGAGTAGCTCCACTGAGGTAGGGAACACATAAAAGCCAATCACTGGACAGCAACACTCATGCAGCCTCGAGGTGTCTTGTGGTTGTTTCTGTTCCGATGGTATTTACAGTCACTGTGCCAACAACACACAGAGGTCTCTTATTTTCACTTTTGCTTGTCTATAATGTTTGATCCAATGCTCATTAAAGCAAATGTTGGTTTCGGTGGGTTTGGCTCTCACAGTGCTTGTGCATATCAGAATTGTTTAACCTGCACTCTGCAAACCATGAAAGTACTGCTAGGATAATTTATCTAGGTCATGGCCTGCCCAAACCTCCCTCTTCCCCTGGGAAAATGTTCCCTCCCCTCCATGTGATTCCCATGATCTGGGAAGAGGGCAGCCAGGAGCAGGTAGGCTGGGTGGCTACAGAGGAAGATGTGCCTGTCTGGCTTCCCACTTTTTCAGGATGTCTGATTCCTACCTGTGTTGTTCAACTCTGCAATGCGTGCAAAGTCAGACACACAAGTAGGAGCATATTAAAACCATGCATGCAGCAGCAAGCACAGAGTATCCCTGTGAATAGCCTCTGCTCCATAAAACAAGTTATGTTCCCCTGTCTGCTGGACCCACATGATCACAGTCATAATATCACGTACCCAGACGACAGAGACAGTGTGCTGGGCTAGTCTGTGGTCAGAGGGAAGGAGGTGTGTGGCTTTTGCTGCTCCTGCTCTAACCAACTTTTCATTCTTTCATAATGTAAAATTCTCCCTGGGTTGCAGCCCAAGTCTTTGAGGAGGCAAAACCACTTGCTGAATGTCATGAAGAAAGCAAGTTGCTATGCTAAAACGCTGGCAGGAGTTCAAACCCAGCCAAAAGGTTTAGAGCAGTACGAAAACACAACACACAAAAATCATGCAAGCAGCACTTTTTGTCTGCTGCAAATAGCGTGCATTGGGGCAAGTTTTCTCTATCATACAGTAAAATGTTTTATAAGAAAAGAAGAAGAAAAGTGAAAGAGCATTTTCCTAAAGGGAGACCACCTGGTGTGAGCATAGCCATGGCTGTTAGCTTTGGCAGCAGTTAAGAGAGGTCAGTATGCAACAGCCTGAGCTTGTTGGGAGCCTCTGCTCAGTCTAATCACTGACCAAGGACATGCAGTGGGGAAATCAAGGGTTTGAATGGGTTTGTAAAGGTCTGACCTGTTTTGCTCTCTTTGGAGTGACTCTTCCTAACAAAGGTACGTCGTGTCTGCCTAACCCCACAAAGCACAGTTTACAGATACCTCCAACAAATTAGGGGTATTAGCCCAGTTAAATTAATTAAAGCAACGTTAGCATGCACAGACTGCTTCTGAGGCTTGGCTAACCAGCTCAAAGCGAGCTCGCGGTTTATGCAGCTCAGACATACTTTAGCAGGGCTGCGTGGGACTTCATCACTGTCACACACTGAGCACTTCTTCTGTCTTCCAGTGCTAACACTTGCTGTCTTGTGCCAACACTAACTAGTCCCTCTATGAAAACACTTGGTTGCACATTTTGCAGCTTCTGTAAGCCATGTTCTTGGCTTAGCCTCCAGAGGCTGCAATCCTCCCTGTCTCTCTCCTGACGTGTCAACCTCCTGTTGATTTTTACTTCTCCAGTTCCCTTCAGTGCCTACTTCTTGCTTCTTTATGCCAGGAACTTGAAAAGATTCAGTTTTCTTCCACTTTATTCTGTTTTCTCCCTCAATTGAGGAACATGCAGGCTCCCAATACATTCTTCTGGACTCTCTCATCTTCCCTTCATGCTGTTTTGGTTACATTTGCCCCAGTTATAGTTCTCATGCCCTTTCCTACACCATATCAGAGTTTCAATTTGACCCCAGCTCCCCTTCTTATCTTCTTGCTTGCTGGCATAGTTTTGTTCATGTTTTAGGTCAAATGATACCTAAATCAAGCCTTGAAGTTCTGGGCAGGCCAACACTTATTACAAAAGAGAGCATTTATTTGGCTCTAATTTGCTGAGAAATTTAGCTTTTTCAAATGAGTTTTCTCTTTTGAGCAGAGGTGTGATTCTAACCAGAGAAATATCAGCCAGTCCCAGGGGTTTGTCAAGGTGGGCAGCACCACAAATTGACTCCTGAGGACAGCAGTCACATGGATGCTGAATGGATGCCAGCAGTCACATGGATGTGCAGCTATAGGTTTTGTATGCTCAGAAAATACAGATTCCTTTCTGCAGCTCATCTCATTTTGCTATTGTCAGCAAGAAGACTCTTAGTTCTCTCCTCCTTTTCTCCTTCTCCTGTGGAGTGTCTTGAAGGCACATCTCAAAGTTTTAGTGGTGCTTTAATGGTAATGAGATAACCAGCCTGTGTAATGGGCAGTTTCCTGGCAGATTCTCTTTTCTTAAATGTACTATCTGAGTTTAATGAGTTGAAACTCACAACTATAATTAGCAAAATGCTTAAGATACTACTCTCTGAACTTAATTGAATTTAATTTACAGTCTGAACAAATACATTTACATGTCGGAGCAAATGTTTGCCTTTATTTTAAAGTATTCATCTCTTCTTATCTTCCAGACCTTAGTGAGGCGAAAGTTCACTCATTAAGCTTTGTGGTAGTAGGACATCTGACTTTAGTTGGCTTGAATACTGAATTTGTGAAACTCGATCCCTGAACATATCATAAAAGAACTTAAGCTCTTCTAATGGAAAAATGTTACCAGCTTTTAAATGTATGTGCTTAAGCCTTAAAGGAATGCTGTGTAGTATTAGCACAGCAACCTGCAAATTCACCACACAAAAAAAAACAAAAAAAAAAACAAAAAAAAAAACCGGACTAAACAGTAATTAAGCTGTGGACAGTGTTTGAAAAAGATAGTGCATTTTTGCTGGATTTAAAAATTAATTTATTTAATNACAGGACAGTTTGTTTTCCTTTGGAATTTCCTAATATTGCAGTTAGCCAAGAACACCATGCTTTACAAATTCAAGCACGTTGAGCATAAATTCTTTGCCATCCAGAGGTCATAAAACCAAGGGCAGAAATCAGTATGAGGAGAGCAGGCACCTGACTGTCTGCAGTGTTAATCCTCAGAGTCCATTAAGGTAAATAAAGGTGCCTTCTGTTCTGGACTCGGAGAGTGAATTCAGCAGCAGTTGGGGACTTTTGCTGAAGCAACCAGAAGCCAACTATTCATCAGCATATGAAGTGTTGGAAAGCTATAGATGGCAATATCCTGCAGTAGCAGGTGCAGGGGCTGGAGTTAGACTAAGTAGAAGAAGATGGAAGAGGTGAGAAAAACATCATCCTGTTAGCAGCAAAACAGCTCACAGTGCAGGCTCGTGGAGAAGCTGGCACTGAGTGTGTTCTCTGCTGTCCTTCCCATGCTCCTGCATCAATATTTTTAGAAAGAGACTGCTTCTTGGGAAAACAAATTAGAGAGAAGTGAGTGCAAAAATAAGATATCTATGTGGTTATGGGTGTGCAAAGGCAATTAGAAGACAGGTTTTACTCTCAGGTATTCCAATCTCGTCCTGCTTTGGCAAAAACCAGAAAATTGTGACCTAAGCTGAACAGTGGAAGGCTATATTCTGACTTTGACTTTTTCTCTTACCAAAGCAATAAATGGAGTCCCATAGCTTCTCCTTACAGTAAATAGGCTACTAGACGTCAAAGGTCACTGGGCCTTATTTCTTGCTGTCTCTGGGTCTTAAGAGCTAGAAAAGAGTCTCTGTCCTCTTCCTGAGTGTCATGGTGAAAATATCAATCTGCAGGTTCACGATTTCAAATTTGATAATGGTCAGAATTGCCAAATGGGATTCATTAAACTGTCAAATCAGACACTCTAGTGTTTGCCTCTGGTAGTCTTAGAGGAGGTAAAAGTAAGTTATTATGGGTTAAAGGAGTATCTCTGAGAGTTTCCATGCTGCAGCATGACTTGAGGCATGCCAGGTGCCACTGGACTGGCCAGGCTGGGGGCAGCTAGCCCAGCACCTACAGTGGCAGCAGCACAGGGATGACCCTGAGTGGATTCTGATCAGTAAAACACTAGAGCTGATTTAAATTTCATCCAGATATGTCAGCAGGTCCTGCAGCAACCTCAAAGTGTTGCCTGAGTATACACCTGACCAAGCCCACACCAGTAGTTAAAACTGCAACATCCGGGCCCAAAGGAAAGCTGATTTTGCCTGGGCTGGGTGAAGGTGCTGTGGTTCCTTTTGGTGTGTGTGAAGTTTGTTTGTTTGTGTCACTATTTGTGACTCATTATTAACTTTCCTCTTTTGATCATTGCACCTATATGAAAACCAAGTGGGGAGAAGCCCACGAACTCTTGCTCCGTGGTTGCACACAGCTCATGCTATAAAGGCTGTTGACTTTTATTGCATTAAACATTAGCCTCAGCACATACAAAAGGGCTCATTTTAATCTGACAGCTCTTTCCAAGTAGGTGTGCATGGGAAAAGGCCTGCACTGTGTGGGGTCGGCTGTGGTGCTGTCCCTTTGGGAAACTGTGTGTCCTGTGGGCCCCTGTGCAGCTGTGTCCCTGCACCCCACGTCCCATCCTGCAGCCAGGGTGTGGCACAGTGGAATTTTCTCTGGGCTTTGTGCAGCCTCCTTAGGACTGTAAGGCTCCTGCCTGCTCACATGGCTTCCTCTGTCTCCTCTTGGTTCAAACCCAGGAGCCTGTTTGCAAGTTTTTCAGGCTCCCCAGCTCAGTAGAAGTGGAGGAGGAGCCCACTGGCCCAGTGTGTTTGGTCACAAAAGTGCCAGAGCAGCCCGGGATGCCCAGGGAGTGATTTGAGTGCAAGGAGGAAGGATAGAAACCTCATACCTTCCTTTCTCTCACACCCACACACCCACTCATGTGCATAAGGACGAAACTCTGATCCCATGCCTGTGGCTACCCTGCTTCCTCTTGAATCACACCACCCACAAAGTAAGCAGGCTTTAAAACTTGGCATTAAGAAAAACAGAAGTAGATTTTCCTGCTGTTAAATTAATCTGCCAAGGCAAACCCATCCCTTATAACATGAAACTTTAACAAGCTCTAGCATTGAGATGCCCTAATTTGAACAAGGAAAAGTTTGCAGGGAACTGAGAGCTGAATTTTCACTCAGAGATAAGGCTATATACCTCTCTGCCTGCAAGCCCACGGGTATTTAAAAAAACCCACAAAACAAAACAGAATGTCTTCGCATATTTAAATAAATTTAAATGAACCTGCTCTAGATGAAACATTCAATTCAATTCCTTAACTGAGTTTCTAAAGAGTGAACTCCGCTACAAAAGAAACTTATTAAAGAATAATGAAGACTGTCAAAAACCATATGCTTAAAAGCTAGTAAATAACAAAGTAAGGCTTTTAGTCATCTTGACTGGACAAGGTGAGGTCAAAAAGAAACAACAACACATCCAGCACCATGGCAATGGGCTTTTCGTGCTTCTCATCTTCAGCAATTCCTTTTTTAGAAAGTCTTCCTTTCCTTCAGTCAGACATTCTCTCTTGTTAATCACTGTCTTTAGCCTGACCCTTTGAAACAGAAATTCTCTTTATGGAATATTTTACTTGAGGTGGTGTGTTTCTTTTTCTTTTCATTTGGCTGAAGCTATGTTTACCTCCCTTGGAAGCACAGGCAACTGAACGAAAGAATAACATATTCTAAGCCATTGTTGAAATGCTTTTCCAAACAACTTTGTGTTGGATGGATCCTGAGGCTGTCATTTACTTGACATTCATTTATACTGAATCAGTTAATAAGTCAGATGTTGTGTCATGTTAAGCATTTTTTCCTTGTTTATTTTCCCTGCATTAATAGCCATATTGCAACTGTACACAATGCCCTGAGCAAAATTTAATTCACTGGCACTGATTTACAACTGTAGAACATGTTCTGATGGGGATAGCTGTTGAAAAAAAAGATAATTTTAAAAGCATATGCAAACATAAAGAACTGATCAGTTGACATCTAGTTTTTGCTGTGTGGGAACGAAGTAGTTGTTAATTATTTTATTTTTGTTGTTGTTGTTGTTTCCTCTTTTGTTCTTTATAAGTAGGCAAATGTTCAGTGGTGATCAGGTGCTGGTTTATCTTAAGTACTGTTTGACAGCCTCAGGGTTAACAGAAATCTCACTGCAAAATGTTCATAAACTCACCATGACAAGAGCGGAGGCTTGGAGTACTGTGCTCAGTCATGTAAGAATGCATCTGAAATTGAACTTAGAAGCCAATAATATCTGAACAATCAACACTGCCCACGTTACACTCTTTTAAGTAAAGGAAATCAGTCTCCAATGTGACCTGGATGTGTAAACAAGAGGTAATTAATGAAGGCATTGGTGCAATTTCATGGAACATGAACTTCCTCCTCCAAAATCTTAGCACTGAAAATCAAAGTATATTTTAGTATTTATGATGTCCAAAGCATTAAAAAAAAAGAACCCAAAACAACAACAACAACAACAACTATAAAATCCCAGAGGCTGGAGTTACAGAGCCAGGATTTGATGGCTAGAGGACACTGGAGGAAGTATAAGGGAACAGAGGAAATGCTAATTCCTGACCCTGGGAATAGCATAATAATGTGGTTCTGCAGCTTGTACCTTCAGTTTCAGTTCTTCTTTTTTCCAATTCCTTTACAAGACCCAACCAAGTAACAAAACCATTTTATCTTTACATTAGTATCCTATGTCTAAACTAGGAAACAGAATGTATCATTTGCAATGAGAGGCTATTATAAAACTACAAAGTTTTGTTTGAGTCTAATTCTTACACTGCTCAAGATTTTTGGATAAGCCTCATGCATAATTTTTAAAAAAGCATATTTAACACAGGCCATCTGTAATTTCTGTGTCAGTCGTGAGCCACATAATTGTTTTGCAAATATACATCATTCATTATATATGAATAATTATATAACATAAAAATGACATTGCAAAACTCAGTTCAACCCAGTTTTGCCCCTAACGAGTATGTCTATTTCCAAGACATAAAGTATATTTTAAAATAACCAAGTGAATTTATTAAATGTTGTATAAAGCTGATATATTTTTGCATACTTACAGTGTCAGAAGTGTTTAACTTTGCTTTCCAGTTGTCTTACCCTAAAAGCTTGTAAACCATACTGCTTTGGAAAAATGGAGGGAAAGGGAGAGAAGGAAAGAGAAAGGGAGAGAAGGAAAGAGAAGGAAAGAGAAGGAAGGAAGGAAGGAAGGAAGGAAGGAAGGAAGGAAGGAAGGAAGGAAGACAGGAAG